>PVKS010016974.1:0-42971 GCA_004027875.1 Aplodontia rufa
TTTTTCTTTATTGAGAAATACATAAAAAATAGCAAATTGATTTTGTTGACTCATATTTTTTAAGCAAAAACTCCCCTTCCTCCTTCACATTATGCTGTTCCACAGGTTATGAATTATTCCCTCTGATATTAAATAAACTGTTAATTATGTACAAATTAATTATCTATATGAACTTCTTTCTGTAACTAACTCATCACCTTCCAAGTCATTTGTGTTGCCATACATGAGCAAACTGTAAGTATGAGGGTAAAATGCAGATTAAAGGTAAAAGTGTATAATGCATTGTCAGGGCAAATAGGCATTAGTTTTAAATTATCACTTTTTGGTATTATCCATTTCAATAACACTTTCCATTAATTGAGGTTGAGAATATAATGCCCTAAAGTCAGATAACCTCATCAACTAAAAACTATTATAAGATGGGGGTGGAGCGGTGGCTCTGCAGTTCCAGATCTTGCCTGGCATGTGCAAGGACACAAGTTTGAACCCCAGTACCTCATACATGATGAAGTGTTGGAGCAGCAAAGGTCGTATGAAAAACTAAATAAAATTGATTCTCTCCCTCTCTTTCTCTCTCTCGCTGTCTCTGTCTCTTAAAAAAAAAAACTATTATAAGAATTGTTGACAGATTACTGACTGATCAGTTGACCCATTCATTCGTTTCTTCCTTCATTATCTCAATCAACCAACACTGTCTACCAATTACTGTGCTTAGTGTGGGAAATTCAAGAATGGTCTTTGCCTTGAGCACCTTGGAGTAACTGTGAAGAAAGGCTAGTTTAGACTCTTGCAGATGTTTTAGAATTCAGATATGAACATGAAGATCTAAGTGTACTGAACAATATTCGCTGACCTACTGTGACATGAATAGGGTACTTTTTCCTGAAGCTGTGATTCCACAACTCTGACTGCTCTTGTGATTATTGTTTTGCAGCTGATTGCCTTGCCCAGTGTGGCAAAGACTGCAGATCTTACTGCTGCGATGGGACCACACCCTATTGTTGCTCCTACTACGCCTATATTGGGAACATTCTCTCGTGAGTATTTGTCAAATTTGGCAATATTGACGTTGTCCTGTTATGTTTTCAAGGAGTACTGAGGTATGGGAATAGGTTAGAGAGTTGAAGATTGGTTATTTATTTATTCATTTATTTTAGTACTGGAGATTGAACCCAGGGGTGCTCTACCACTGAGCTACATCTCCAGCCCTTTTTATTTTATTTTATGTTATTTTATTTTTGAGACAGAGTCTTGCTAAGTTGCTACAGGTGTCACTAAATTGCTGAGGCTGGTTTGAACTTACAATCCTCCTGCCTCAGCCTCCCAATTTGCTGGGATTATAGACATGTGCCACCATGCCTAGCCCATGTGGGAACTGTTTGGAGTCGAGGGGATACTTTCGGTTATAAGATTGTACATGTTAGTCAAGATTTTGAACTATTCATTTATAATTGGTGCATTTTATTGTAAAGCTGCCTCAAAATCGTAGACAAAAAGTATAATATATAACATAGGTTATTAGCGTGTTTACTGGAAATATTGAACACTCTTCATTACCTAATATGTTCTACAATTTGACAAAATGGGTATGTTAGTATAAATTGCCTTGGTTAGAAGGGAATTAAAAATTATTGTTATAAAGTTTAATTTTGTGTACTAATAATGTTTTAAGTAGATCTAATATAGTTGATAACTTTTTAATGCTGTCAGTGATAAGCTGTGATGAAGGACTTATAAGCTAACATTTGCTACACAATTATCACTGATTTATTTTACCATTCAGGTATTAAATTGTCTAATGAATCCAGTAGATGTCAGAGGCAAAGTGAGGTTATAAATAAAAAGCAGTAGAGATATGAAATATTAGTTCTCTACATAATACACAGAAAACAACTTCAGAAACAAAGTTTAGAGACCAAGATAAGGTAGGACTGAATAGTGTACAATAAAAAATAATCAAGCCGCGCACACACACACACACACACACACACACACACACACACGAGCACATTCTAGATAGCAGTACATACCTATAGGATGCGGTTAAGTATTTCCCCATAAAAAATTAAGCATTTATTTAAGAGCTGCTTCCAAACAACAGGAATTGCGGAAGCAGGACCTGCCTGCAGAATTGAGCATCTGCAAGAGGGTGCACCTGCCCGTGCAGTTGAGAAAAAGAAGGTAGAGAATTAGAAATTAACATTTTCTCCAGTCAAAATCCCCGTGGCTTTCAGATGACAGCAGTGCTTTGCTTTTCTAGTGGATATTAGGATGATTTGGGAGCTGTTTTGTTCCCAGTCTGCTTAACTTGTGAAGACCAAGTGGAAATGGGAAATATTAGACACTAAGTCACCTTGCCCTGCTATTTTAGGGACATGTCATTGAGCAGGCTTATAATACATCCTCCACTTCCTGAGAATAGAAAACCCGGCACCAAAGAAGCTTTCTAGAATCAGCACAGGGCTGATGGGAGAGATCATGTCCATCTGAATATGACTTTTAAAAAAAAGCCATACTTGGGGATGCTCTTGAACACTCTGGAAGAAATGTCAGGCTGAAATAAAATATGATGCATGGAATTTAAATATTCTTTGAAATATAAATAAATTCAATTAAACATTTGAATGCTCCCTCAGGAATATTTGGTAGGAAAAGAGAGTAAGCCCACCTCCTACATTAAAAAACTGTCAGAACAATTTTTGCAGGAATTTATCAGTGCGCATGTAAATATTTAATGATATTTGCAATTGTATATTATTGCACAGTTTAAAGTAATTTAAAATTTTAATTAATAAATTGGGAATTGATTTTTGAGTAATCTCCACAATTCACATGTTCCAGGAAGAATCTCCAGATAATACAGATTTGGGGAGCTTGGGATCAGAGAGTCTGGGATCCTTTGGTCCTCTGTCTCCTGACCTATTTCCCTGTCTACTAACTACATTGTAGTGGGTCTTGAGCCCCTATTTCTCACACCATCACTACCTCTACCCTGGTAAGCATGCATAGAACCTATAATTACTTATTAAGCAGAATATTTAAAAAATTTAAATTTGCAGATGTGCTTTGTCTGTGATTCACATTTACAATCAAATCCACACTCTTAATGTATGTTCCAGATCTCTAACTAATTTCACCCTTGATTAAAATAAATCATTAGTTGTATTCATATATTTATTTGGGTTATTAGGACCATGTACTTATTAGGTTTGAGGGAAAAAATAGTTGTGTTTTGGAAGGGAAAATAAACACAGATGGCATTATTTTTCAGGCAGTTAAAGCAGAACTTTCCGTTCAAAATAGAAGCCATTGACTAAATCCCTTGCTAAACAATTCTCAGCAAAAAGAAAAAAAAAAAGACTTTAAAGTGTTTTCCCCACTGGATAAAGAAGAATACATTTTCAGGATTTCCAGTTATTGTTTAACATTTGAAAAGAGTTCTTAACTCCACCCAAAGCTTTATTATTTTTTTAAGTTGTTGGAGGTGGGGGAGGTGCAGTAGGTAGGAAATAAAATCAATTCTAAGAATGCTTACAAGAGACTCTTTCGTACACATGTTTTGAAATATTGTTATTTTGGAATTCATAAACTATGCTGTCCCCACAAGCATTCAGGCACATTCTTGGTAAAAATCAGTTTAATGATCTTAACAGAAAGTTAAAGTTTTGTGGTTATTAGAAAAGCAATAAGGAAAAAAGCAATACTATAACAAAATGTTAGGTATATTCAATGAACAATTTTATAATTTGGCTTATTTTTTGTTTATTTTTAAAGTAAAAGCATTGGCTGAGTTTAAAATGAGCTAAAAAGAGTAGAGAATACAATTTGGGGCATTCTGGACTGTTCCTGTGTTGGTAAAGTTAGATCCACATGACCTTTCTTGCTGAGGCCTCCCCTGTCAACTTTTGCAGAACTCAGAGTTGAGGAGAGATGTTCAGTCCTTAATTCTACTTCCTTCGCATTTTTTCACTCTTTTGTAAACTAATCATTAAGATTCAGTTTTAAAGAAATTACAGGAGCTGACTTCCCATTATCTTCTAAATAAAGTCTTATTTTCTTAGATATTTTCTACACTAAACACGAGTTACTTTAGGCAAATAAATTCAGACCCCTCCCTCCAATTTTGTATTTTATTTCATCTAAGAATTTTAAGGTTTATTTTTGTCGCATGAAAAACTTTCAGAATTAAACTTAAAAACTAGATTATCTACTTTGGGTCCTTATAGTTATCGATACCTCCATATAGGAAAATCATATTATCTTCCAGAATTTAAGAAGGGTGTATCACTCATTATCTTATACTGTTCAATCAATTAATTATTCATAAAAGCACACAGAGTACCTAGGATCCAAAGATGAATAAATGAGGTACCCTGACTTTTAAGACCTCGAAATCTAAGAGTAGAGTATAGCCAAGTAATCATTCAGGTGATCCATAACATATCATTGAAAGACCAGAGAGAAAACAGCCCAGTCCACTGTGTATGTGTGTGTGTGTGTGTATGTGTGTGTGTTTAGAATGAAATGTTTAGAAAAAGCGTGATAAAAGGCATTTGATCAGACTTTTGAAGGAAAAGAAGATGTTTATGAAAGCTGACAGCGAAAAACGGGCAGTGTATTCCAGACAGAGAGGCTCCTGCACACACAGGCATAGAGAGGAGGAAGGAAGTGGTGATCTGTTGGGAAAAACCCCATGTTGTCCAGTGTAGCTAGAGGCGGAAGGTTAAATTCTGACGATCACTTACAAAGAGCTGGGTCAGATGCAAGAGAGATTCCAACCAACATATTTTTATTGGTCATTCCTACCAAAACTGAAAGGAAATAATTCAGTATTTTTCTGATAAAATTAGACTGCTGGTTTGTACAACAAGCATACATTCTTAGATACCACTTAAAAACCCTACCCAAAGGTGAGAAGGCTCTAAATGAAGATTGTTTTTATTGATTGCACAGATGAAAAATTTAGGATGCACACTTTGAGATGTTATATTATTTGGAAGATTTTATGACAAATCTGCAATCTTTTAATTGTTTCTTCAATTTAAGAGACTTTTCACCAGGAGGACAACTTCCTAAAGATTAAAAACGTTGGTTTGTTTAAAAATGGGAATTTTGGCCAGTTTGAGAATTAATTTGCCGCCAGTTGGATTCTCAAACAACACATCTAGTGTTTCTTCTCCATAGAAGACAAAGTTCTCCTCGATGAATATGGAAAAGGATATTTACATTTTGCTGCTGATGAAATGTAATTAGCATTTCCTGGAGAGTGGATCCACAGTAAAGATATAGTGTATATAATATTCTAAAATGGGTAGAATTCAAAGGAATGAAGTGCTCAATTGAGTGACTAATGTTACCCAGTAGAACAAAATAAAAACTGAACTGTACTGAAAATTGAGGTATTCTGCCATGTGAATAAGAGAATATTTGAATAATATTAAATATAAACAAAATTTTAACTGGTTTGGACACAGTGAGCCAGACGACATAATATAGGATTTAAATCACTAACTCAGAAATAGGGCTTTTGCTTTTCTAATTTGCCCCTATAAAATTCTGATCTGTCTAAGGATCCTTCAGAGAGCCATCTGGTCATCATTTTTTCCCCACAGGGAAAAAAATCAAGAGGAAAAACTAATAATGGAGATCCTGGTGGGATTAAGTTTCTTTTCCTTTCAATGAAATGTGAAAGATATATTACCCATCGTTTTGCAAAGACTGCTAATAAATATCACAACTGTGATTTTAGAGTCAGGCTATGCATGAAAGCAAAACTGAGTTAAAAGATAAAGGTTTCATAGTTTCAAATGGCACTTGGGTTCCTATGATCATTAACTGAGTGTTCTGAATAAAACAAAGGAGGCTATTAAAACACTGACAGAAATAATGCATTTGAACAGGCTTTTTGCACTGGTTAAAGCCATCATTGAAACTGAAATCATTTTCATCGTAGATATGAAAAAACTCTGAAAAGCACATACGGAGTAAATTAAAGTTTGTAGGATATTATTTTTGTTTTAATAATAACACAAGGATTAAGTATCCACTATAATGTTTACAAAATGTGAACTTGATTTAAAACATAGCAATAACATGCTTGGTGTAAGAAGGAGGTCAGGGAGTGTAGCTCAGGGGTAGAGTGCTAGTCTAGCGTGTGCAAGGCCCTGGGTTTGATCCCCAACACCTCCAACACAAATAAACAAGAAGGTCGGTGGTTCTCAGAAGACGTATAATTATATCTTACAGGTTATTTTTAGTAAGAGCAAATATAAATATGTAGGTATCTAAAACTTTTGCAGTCAAATTTATAGTGTATTCTAATTGCCTTTAAATTAAGGCTAATTATCAGAAGTATAATTTGTATTCAGAATGGAATACATGTTGTCTCTAGAACATATTCTCAACAGTTTATTTTTACAAATATATACAGAGATGTTCAGTGGCCTATGACAGCTGCTGTCAAACACGGTTCCTGCCAGTGAGTTGCCTGGAGCCTGGGAAACACAGTGCAGGAGAATCCGTGATGAGGAGCTTTCATTCCGATGTTAGGATGTTGTAAAGGCTTCTGGAAGAAGAGTCATTCTCAGATCTGACTCGAATGGAAAAGCAATGGGTAAAATTCATCACTCAGAATAAAAGCACTTAGAAAACTAGGAATACAGAGAAATGATTTATCCTAAGAGAATCCTTCAAAAATAGAACAGAAAACGAAACCCCACTTGACCCTGAACACCATACAGTGGTATGATCACTAATCCCTCCCCTTTCAGGACAGCAACAGGACAAGCCAGTGTCTGGCACCATGGCTCTTCAGTATTATGCTGAAAACTTGGGCTGGTGAAATCAACAGGACAAATATAAAGACAGGTAAAAAGAATTGGGAAGGAAGAAACCAAATTGCTATTATTTATAAATGATATAATTGTTAATATTCTTCAGATTATGAAAGGATTCACCATGATGACAGCATACAGGTTCAGTGCCCAAAATTAGTTTATCACTAATGCCAGCAACACTCATTAGAAAGTGTACTCTGTATGTGTATAAACAAGTCTCCAAAACAACGTTAAAAACTATAAGATTCCTAGTTAAAAAATCCAATAATATATGCTTGGCATTTATTCTTGAACTATTATCTGCCTATTCCATGTAATTCCAATCAAAATCCACAGTACCATTTTTAGTGAATTTACAAGCCTGGGCTTAAAATTTATGTGAAATAGTAAAAGGCCTAGAAAATTGAATATTGATATGAAAAAAATTGAGGTAAGAAGGCATGGCTGGTTGACATTAAGGCCTATTTTAAAGTTATAGAAAGTAAATTGTGTGATAATGGATCACAGATAAACTAAAATAACGTAGAACTTGCAAATTGACTCATGTACATAGGGGAATTTGATTGGTAACATAAGTAGCATTAGAAAACAGTAGGGGGGCAGGAGGGGTGGCTCAGGGTTACGGCATGCGTCAGTGTGGGTTCAAACCCTAGCACCATCCCCAGCACCACGTACGCAACGAAGAGTCGGAGCAACGAAAGACACATGAAAAACTAAATAAAAAATTGATTCTCTCTGTCTCTCTCTCTTTCTCTCACTGTCCCTCTCTCTTAAAAAAAAATAAAAGAAACCAATAGAAGTGGATAGATTATTTAATAAATGATGCTTAAACTATTAGCTGTTTGATTAAGCCTTAAATAAGATTAGTCCATTGCTCTGCATCCAAGAATCCACTCCTATCAGACAAATCACATAAATGCAAAATTTAAACATTTACAATTTTTAAAAGGGGGAAATATAATAATTACATATTTCATGCTTCAAAAAGCTAGAAGAAAGGATTTTGAATGTTTTCACCATATAGAAAAAATAATTTCCTGTGGTGCTAGGTATGTTTAACCTGATGTGTTAGAAAAAGTATACATACAGGAAAACATCACATGCTACCCAACAAATACGTGCAGTTTTTATGTTTTTAAGTATCATATCAAGTTAAAAAACATAAAGGGGAGAATGGTATTATAGTTTCAGGATAGGAAAGATTTCTAAAATAAAAAGCATAAATAATAAAAGTACAGATATACTAAAAATCATTGAACTGTACACTTTTAAATGATGAGTTTTATGGTATGTGAATTATATCTCTATTTTTTTTGCAAAATGTTAAATACGTAGGGTGGAAACATTCCAGATAGAAGGAAAAGGAAAATCTCTCAGTTGGAGATAATACTTGCAGTTCACAGGATTCACAGAAGATTAATATCCAGAATACCTCAACAGGAAAATGGGCCATTCATGTGCAAAAAATAGGTAATGGGGCAGACAACTGGAGGGCCATAGACATATGGAAGAGGGCATGGGAAAGCAATTTAAAATGCTGAAATCCCTCCTCACACCCCTTGGGCAGGATGTACTCCATAATTCTGATAGCACCAAGCAAGGTGGGCAAAGCTGAAAGGGTTCCCACACTGCAGGTGGGAGAATACAAGCACTTAAAAACACCTGGAGAGGGGCTGGAGTGGTGTCTCTGTGGTTACAACGCTTGCCCAACATGTGCAAGTATGCAGGTTCAAACCTCAGCTCCACGTACACAACAAAGTGTCCAAGGAATGAAGGGTCACCTGGAAAATTAAATAAAAATTGATACTCTCTGCCTCTCTCTAAAACACACACACACACACACACACACACACACACACACACACACCTGGAGAGCAATTTGACTCCATCTAGCAAAGCTGAAGATGGCAGCGTTCAGGAGTCAGCAGATCCTCTTCATAATGTAGTTCCTACGCATCCCCAAACATGCACAAGGGAGCATTTGTAACATTGGTTGACATATTATTTAAAATGACAAAACACTCTAAACAGCCACCTAAATGTCTATTAGAAGAGTGTGAATAATAAATAAATTAGATATATTTGGTCCATGGAATGAGGTAGGAGAGTAAAATAAAAGAGTGTATGTTAACATATCATTATAGTCAATCTGGAAACCAAAATGCTTTGTGAAGAAGAGTTCATTGAAGAAGAATGTTCACAGCGTGATGCTACTTACAGAAACATATAAAGAATTCTGTGTGCTATTGATAGAAACGTTCACGGGTGAAGTATGAATGTCTGAGGGAAGGAAGGGTACAGGAGATTTCAGATTGCCCAGGACCAAGGGGTGTCCAAGGATAAAGGACTTCCAGTGCTGCAACAGAAACTGATGGCCCTGTGGCAAACTGGGACAAGTTGCTCACCATAGCGGGAAGCATATGGCCACAGCCTTCAACTCTGTATATTTTATTACTTTAAAAAAAATCGAACAGCAGAAGCAAGCATTGCAAATTATTAACAAGTAAGAAATCAGAGTGGGTAAGTGGGTGTTTATATGGTCCCTGACTTGCACTTTTATCCCATGATGGTGTGAAAGCAGTACGCATCCACTAGAAATAATAAGTACTTCAAGTCAGGCATTGTGACTCACACCTGTAATCCCAGCAACTAGGGAGGCTGTGGCATGAGGATCACAAATTCAACGCCAGCCTCAGCACCTGTCTTAAGATAAAAAGGGCTGGGGATGTAGCTCAGTGGTAGAGTGCCCTTGGTTCAGTCTCTAGTATATATTGTATTTTGGATTTTGATGTTTCCCAAGCTAGTGATAAGCAACGCCAAGTGCTCATGATGCCATGTGATCCCTCGCGGAAGCTATTAACACTCAGCAGTTTACTGTGTTTCCGGCATATTTTGGATATTGTGCTCTGTGGTTTTGCACCCCAGCATGTCTATAAAATTCCCTTCTGTGAGACCACTCGAGATGGTCAGCATTTTATTACAAAATCAACTTTGTGTTCAGAGTTGTCGCCCAACTCCAGGCCAATGTTATGTTAGTATTCTGGGCATGTTTAAACTTCCGTGTTCTGTGGGTTAGGTGTGTTAGATACATTTTCAACTTATGACATTTTCAAAATTCGACGATGCAAGATCGTTGTTAGTTGTAGAGCATCTGTGTTTGTAATTCATAATTTGGAAATCCTTCTAGTTAACAAGAGAATAAAGAAATGGCAATTTTGATGAAGGATGTAATGGAGTCCCATGGACACCTTATTCGTATACAGATTCTGATTTGGCAGGCATGGGTGGGGCCTGAAATTCTTCACTTGTAATAACTCACAGGAGATGCTGGTGCTGGCCACGTTGGTGATCTTTGACAGTGTCTTATGGCACAGGATGAAAGGATAAAAGAGATTAGGATTTGTGTACTGATGAGATGCGGAACGAGAGATTGGGGCTGCACAGTTTCTGAAGTTTCTGTTTGGGGCAGTTGGGTGGATGGTGTGCTGAGAACTAATGGGGACAGGAGCGGGTCCTGCTTTTCGTGGAGAACACAGCATCACACACAGCTGCTGGTGGGAAAGGTGTGTGGGGAGGAATGCACTGTTCTGAAGAGAGGTAGAGAAAACAGAACAGCAAGCTAAGGGTGGAGCTCAGAGAGATGTAGGAGCACCCTGTTTCACATTCTCCCCTTGTCACATTTGAATGCCATTTCAGTCTCCTTCACGTTTATCAAAGCTGATCTGCCTTCACTGCTCACCTGAGTCCACCTACCACAGTGGAAGGGACACGTGCCCTTACTTTCCTTTTTGTGGTGTGTGTTTTATATTGCATAAAATGTAGGATTCATATTATATATGTGCATGTTCAAATATGTAACAGCAAATCCATCATGTACTACTCTAATGAACCAATAAAAAAAAATGAGGAAAAATAGGGGCTGGAGCAGTGGTTCGGTCTTTACGGCACTTGCCTGGCATGTGTGAGTATGCGAGTTCAAACCCCAGCACCATGTGCACAACAAAGTGTCGGAGGAATGAGAGTCGCATGAAAAACTAAATAAAAGTTGCTTCTCTCTTTCTCTCTCTCTCACTGTCCTCTCTTTATTAAAAAAAAAAAATGAGGAAAAATAATGTGGAAAAAAGATTAAATCATTACCACCTGAAAAAAAAAAGTAGGATTCATTAAATTTCAGTTCATTCTCAATTGCATATGGTTCCCTATCAAAGCGGTTTTAGGGATGGTCCATCAACATTTAATCCGTGCCCGGGGAAGATCAACTCATTTCTGGTCACGTACTCCAGGTTTTAGGGGTTCTTTTCATTAGATGTAAATCACAGTTATTATATGAGAAAGTGTGTTTGATAGTGGCAAGGATTTAGAGTTAAGGATGCTACTATTTATTTAGTGCTTTCTGCATCCCAGATGCTTAGAATATCTTAATGTTATTCTTAGAATACTACTTATGGCCTAGGTATTGTTTCTGTCCAAATGAGGAGGTTCAGGCTAAGTAATTTGTGCAGTTTCACATAGCTGTGATATAATGGGCTAGCACTTAAAACTGGATGTACCCAGTCTCTTTCTGCTTTTCCCCACTGGCTCCTGATAATCTGAAGAATTATCAGGACTGAATTATCAGTCTTGAAGAATTTCAGGACTGGCTGAAGACCCGTATCATAGTTGGGGACAGCCTTTTCTTGCCCTTAGTCTTTGGATTAACCACCCTCCTAAATGCTCCCATCACATTAACCATTCTAGGTCTTATGATTATTTTCAGTTTATCCAAGTTCCTAAGTTATCTGTCTGCCCTATTAGGTTCACACTCCAGACCCCAGAGCACAAGGAGCCAGTCTGAAAGGTCCAATGGCAGATCATTAAATGCAGGTCAAACCTGTATTTAAACATGAAAAATCTGAGATTTTATGGGGGTCTTAATTAATATTCATCATCTGGATAACTACTTGTTTAGACAAGTCAAATCATAATTTGAATATGTTATTGCTTTCAGATACTGTCTTCATGGAATACAGATTAGATATCTTTGCAGAAGAAAAGGTGTCACTTTCTAATCACACACTGTTATGATAGCTTAAAATCAGATGAGAGGGACTAGAATGGCAATGCCAATTGGATGATCAGGATTTAACTTCCTGTCATGCTTCCTGGTGAATGTGCTCTATCAATGAGACAGTGTGATCTCCCCCCCTGTGCCCGTTAAGGTAATGGGCTCCTATGCAGCTCTATTCACTCTGTAAAATTGGGAGATAGAATGTTTTTGATTGATAAAATTGAGGAGGTAATTTTACATACACCCAGTGATTTTAACTCCCTTATATTGGGAGAATTCTGGTGGGCAGCTGCAGCCCAGAACACAATTCTCCCAGCTGTCTCCAGGCTGCAGAAGGCTAGGCTGAACACTCCCATAACTAATGAAGATTGCAGAGGGCGATGATAACCTCATAAAGTCTAATAGGATTCCATCTGAAAGGGCCACGGGTGAAAGCCTTAGCCGTTTAACCCTTACCAACTCTGCGTGACTCAAAGCCAAACACAATCTTGAGTTTCTATATCAGCTATATCATTGCCGTGGAGCAAGGAGGAGGAAAAAGGACCTCATGGGTTACAGTAACAATTTTTCTGCCTTTGCATAAATCAGATGAAAAATAGTGAAAAACATGACAAATTATTTCAAATGCATTTCTGTATGAATTCACACTGCCAAAAGAGCAAGCAGAACTATTTCTCTCAGTGCTTCAGTTTGCAAAAAATAAGCACTATCTGTGGTTGCCGATAACTGCTCTATAGTGTTAACGCAGTATTTCCCCATCTACAAGTACCAGGAATAAAACACCATCAGCCTTCAAAATATTACACGTAGAAACCTTAAACTGAGGGGGTTTTTATTTTTATAACTTGCTTTTTATTTACATTAATCATACATGATAATTGTGACTTTGTACATACATATAATGCGTAATTACCAAAACTATTCTCCCTTATACATACCTCTCCCATTTCCTAACCTCTAGTGCTCAGTATTCTACATTCAACTTCATTTAACTTCCACATATGAAAGAGAACATGTCATACTTATCTTCCTATATCTAGCTTATTTTTCTTAATATATTGTCCTTCAGTTCCATCCGTTTTGCTGCAAATAACAAGATTTTATTCTTCATAATGAAATAATATTCCATTATATATATATATATATATACACACGAACACACACACATACACATACATATACAGACACACATGCACATATGTAATGAATGGATAAAGAAAATGTGAGATATATATTGGAATGTATATATACATATATCTCTCACATTTTCTTTATCCATTCATCCATTGATGGACACCTGGGCTGATTCCATGTCTTAGCTATTATGAACACTTAGACTATACATTTGTCATACAAATGTTGAAAACTCTAATTTGAGGTTAGAGTCTCAGGTAATACTTGTTTTTACGTTGAGTTGATAGATCTCACTCTTTGCCAGGAACAGTCAAACAGGAAGTCAATCTTTGTGATTCTATTCATAGTTAATAGTACTCTTAGCAACAGGAAGTAATAACAGAAAAGCCACAAAAGTTTAGATTCAGAACAATCAGGTTTGGGTTTCTCCTCTATGCTATGTAAACTTCTTTTTTAATATCACTGAACCTCACTTTGTTAATGCATAAAAAGAAAGTCATATGAAGAACTTGACTCCTTCTTACAAAGGTCCCAAAGGATATATTTGTACATAAAAGTTCCTAGCCCTGGCTTTTCAAATTTTTCCTGTCATTAATGAAAAACTGGATTTTGAAAACATCTGGATTCAGGGGGAAAAGAAAACAGGAGGAGCCAGGTGACTTCTCCAAGGTCATTTGGAAAGTCTGACCAGGCAGAGTGCCACTTCTGGGGAGAGGTTCTTTCCCTGGTTCTAGGACATCTTCAACCAGAAAGTGCCACCTGCTGAAACTGGGGCATCTCCCCCAGGGAGCACACTCTCTGCCTTTCCTGAAACAAATGGCGCTCTTAATCAAATGTGACTGGAGTCTGATACCTGCACAGGCAGCTAATTAAGTGCTGTGTCCTGCTGCCCAGCAGTTGCCAACAGCAGAATACAGCCCGAAAAGTCATGTGCATTAGGCAGACGGATCTACCATGCTACCCTGGCCCAACCTGTGACTTAGAGAAAACATCTCCAAAATAGGGACGAGGTAAATGAAAGTACGTAAACCTGATTTATGAAATACCACGCATGCAAGATCAGAGAGCAGGAGGCGATGACTTGCTTTACAAACAGTTTCAGTATGAAATTCTAATTAGTGTCCCTTTCAAAAGTTATTTTATTCACCACCTTTAGAAATGTTTTGCATATGCCTGGCTCATCTGTGAATGATTTATGCACACAGCGAATGTTGTATCTGCTGGCCTGTAGAGTGAGCACAGTGCTCTACAGATAAGTGTCTTCACATACCATTGATCCTATTAGGTGCTTTAAAAACTCTGTTAATCACCAGTTCTCTTGATCGAAGCTAGTGCTTTTAATTTTATAAGAAAAAGGGCAACGATTTGCCTCTGACGTTATTTAAATGACCCATATTTGCAACAATTCCAAGTCTGAATGTATTTTCAGAGGTAGCAGATAAATGTCAGAAGGCATGCAAACTAACTAAAGTCACTGATCAAAGCAGAGATTTACCAAGGTCTCTCAATTCCGAAGTGGCTGTCCTTTCCCTCCGTGTTGCCTTTACACAGCTTGTTACACATGCTGTGTATTTTGCTTTGTATTTATGGTAAGTTAGTTTTTGTCTCATTCCCTTTAACTGGAAAGGTTCTCTGGAGTCTGGGTGGGATGGAGAAAGCATCTCTGCCCTGTGCCTCCATGGAATCCAGCCAGAGAACCTGGGCAGAATGAAGGAGCAGCTACTCAGGACTGTGGAAAGTGAAGTGCAGGTAGTCAGGGAGCAGAATTCACAGCACCACCTAGCTACCCTTGACTTCACCTGCTGTTTCCTCTCTTCACTCCACCAAGGATTAACTTGCCCCAAACACATCAGTGGGCCTCAGGGCCAGAAAGAGCTGCAGGAGAAGCTCTCTCATTTTAGTTAAATAAGCAAGGGCTCTTTATGCTCCAAGGCACTGGGAGATGTTCTCCAATATTTTCATTTTTCAGTACTAGGAGGTGGGGTGAATCCTATTGCTTTTTTTTTTTTTTTTAATTTTCTTTCTATCTTCCTACAACTCTGCTTGGATATGAGCTCATTTGTTGACATATACATAGAGTAGGGTAAATAAAATCCATCCTTCTGGCCAGAGATCCAAAAAGGGTTGCCCCAGGGAGCCAGCAAGTACTCTAGAGATCCTAGAGATGGAGAAACTCAAGGAAGTGATCCCTGTGGTTGCTGGTGAATTCCTGGGCTCCCTTTTCTTTGCACATGCATGAATCTGATGCTGAATAGCACTCCACAGACCTGGAAAACTGAAGACAGGTGAGACAGCCACCAAGGTCCCACAGTGGCTATTGAGTGGTTACACTGGGGACCCATTTGAACATGACTACAAAGATTTTGAAAATGTAGTTTATATTAAAACCACAACCCACAGAAGTCCGGTTGGAATTTATTGTCTGAACTGAATCTAATTGATTGCCTTCTAGAATGAAAATATCAAAATTCTTTAATGAAACTTCAAACCTCTTGATGTAGTCGAGAAGTTCAGGATGCAGGCCAGTGTTACCCAGCATAAAAAGAACCGAGGAAATTTCAACTCACAGGTGAAAAGAGAGTCAGGTGACAGAGATTTTGCAATCATCTGACAGACACTTCAAAGCAGTTATTGTAAAAATGATCTGTGAAATAATGGCAAATACTATAAAAAATTTGTGAAAAGATCAAAATCTCAAAGTAAGATAAGACTATAAAATTTTAGAACAATAACAAAAGATATGCAGTAACTAAGGTTAAGAAATTCTGTATGTGGGCTCAAAGGCAGAATAGTGATGTGAGAATAAAAATAAGTGAAATTACAGACAAATCACTGGAAATTAACTGGTCAGCTAATTATCCAACAAAAGGAAAATACTGAAAATAAAACAAAAGAGGACTGTGGGTGTGGCTCAGTCGTCGAATGCTTGCCTGGCGTGAGTACAGAGTTTCCAGTGTCAGTAGAGCAATGACTGACATGAATGTAGACAAGGCCTGGTGTTCATTGTCATCAGAGGAGAGAAGAAAGTGTGTGGTGCCGAGGTCAGACGCAGTGGCACACCTGTAATCCCAGTAACTCAAGAAACTCCAAGCAGGAGGATTGCATGTTCAAGGCCAGCTTCTGCAGCTTAGCAAGATCCTCAGTAACTTAGCAAGATCCTCAGTAACACAGTGAGACCCTGCCTCAAAAATTAAATACAAAAAGGACTGAGAATGTAGCTCATTGGTAGAGCACCCCTGGGATCAGTCCCCATACCAAAAATATAAAGTGGTGCTGAAAGAGGTCCAAGTTTGGTGAAAGTGATAGATTACAGATTCAAGAAGTCCCACAAGTTCTACACAGGATAAAGCAAAAAATCCACATCTAAATACATCAGAGTTAACCTGCTGAAAACCAAGAAAAAAGAAGTCCTCAAAGCAGCCAAAGAAAAACATTATATTTCCCGTAGGAGAGAAGGGACTTGAATGACTTCAGATTTGTCATTAGAAACCATGCTGTTTTAAGTGCTGGAGGAAGAGAACGATCAACTTGGCCTTACATATGCAGTTATGTATCTCTCAGGAAGAAAAATTAAGCATAGACATTTTCAGATTAAGAAAAACTAAGAAAATGTTAAACTACCTAACCTGAACTAAAAGGATTGCCAAAGTTCTTAAAAAAGAAAGCCTAAATGATACCAGAAGGAAACCTGGAATATCCAAAAGGAATTAAGAATAAGAACATTGGTGTATGGCTGGCTAAGTATAATATAGACAATTTTCCCCCTTTCAGTTCTTCCAGTTTCTGCTTCATGAATATTCTCTTTATTGCTGAAAGAACTGAAAGGAATGGTGAACAAGTCCATAATTCTGGCAGATTTCTCTCTCAAAAGGTAGAATTGATAGAAGTGGTAGAGGGAAAATCAGTAAAGATTCAGAAGCCTTGCACAGTTCCATCAATTCAGTGGATGAACACTCCTCCCAAGCAGAAAGTGCCTGCGCCTTCATGGAACATTCCTTGAGGTGGACCACACCCTGGGTCACAAAGCAAACAGCAACACTGAATTAAATGAAACATGCCATCTGACAGTGAAGGAGTTATCCTGGAAACTAGCAACAGAAAGATAGGAGGGGAACTCACAAACACTCAAAGACGAAGCAATACACAAAAGTGAACCATGGTGGAAAGGAAGTCTTAAGGCAAATTTAAAATCACTTTGAACAAGAGTGAAATTCAACATCAGAAACAAGCAATGAAGTAAGAGTAGTGTCCAAAGAGAAACTGATAGTATTAAATCATATTAGGAAAATTTTAAATCCGTAATGTTTTAGAAAACACAAAAGAAGGACAAAATAAACCCAAAGCAGAAAGATCGATGAAGCTAAAATCGGAAGAGCAGCAGAGAAAAATAATGAAACCCAAAGTTTATTCTTTGAAGATATCAATAAAATAGACAAGCATCTAACAAGAGTGACAGAGAAAAAGAAAGAGAAGGCATAAATTACCAGTGTGATGGATGACTCAAATAGCTGAAGTATCTTTTGTAATATATTATCACTGCTATTGATAGGTAGCTAGGCATAAATACAGAGAAACACAAAATTGCATATTAATTTTTAAATTTTATGAATGTACATAAAATTACCAACTGTCTGTGCATCCTGCCAGTAAATAATCACTTAATTTTTTTCTTGTGGATTTTGATAACAATTTATTCTCACAATTCTGGCAGTATTTGCCCCTTTTGTTTTAAAATGAGATTTTAGATATGCCATCTCCCTTTGATTAAATTCCTGAGCACAAACTATAAGCTGTATTTATGTTTTTCGTATCATCTCTCTTTTCCAATATGATACCCAGGCCCATGAAAGTTCAGAGTCTGATAAAGAGTTATCCATTGAGTAGATGCTTGCAAAGTGTTAAATACACAAGCTGTCGGTTGTATAATCCAAAGAGAAATAGCTATGGCGACTAGCAAAACTAAGTTTGCATCCTGGCTCCAGATTAACTAGGAAGTTTGGACAAATCCATTGACCTCTTTGACTCTCCATTTTTCTTTCTAAGAGGAGATTATACTACAACTTGTAAAATTGTTGTGAAGTCTAAATGAAAATAGCACATAAGTTCATGCCCATGTTAGAACAGGTGCTTAGAATTGTTGGATGCCCTAACCCATGCTGCTTTTGTATTGCTGAGCAGCTGGAACTGCCTCATAGAAGAGTGGTAATCAAATTGTGTTCAGCCTGCAATATAAAGATGATCCAGCTGTGCGCAATGGCACACGCCTATAATCCCAGTGGCTTGGGAGGCTGAGACAGGAGGATTGCAACGTAGTGAGGCCCTAAGCAACTTACTGAGACCCTGTTTCAAAACAAAAAGGGCTGGAGGTGTGGCTCAGTGGTAAAGTGCCCCTAGATTAAATCTCCAATACCCCCCCAATAAAACCCAACAAAGATGACCTACTGGGGTGTTATCAATAAATCATACAAAATGTTTGCAGGAATTACTTTTGGGTCTTAGCATAGTAGGGTAATTATTGGTTAAAATGATCCATGACATATGTATATTATATAATAGGATTTATCTTCTCTATTTTATTTTATAGTTTACCACCTCTATTATAATATACATGCATAATACAGTAATACAGAAATAAATGCATATAATTTATAAGTAAACATATATGTTTTTCAAGATGTGATGAATGATTATAAAAGTTTGAAGACATTGAGGGAAGGGAGATAATGGTCCACTTAGTATTCTTTGGGTACAACAAGATGTATTTGTTGACTTTTATATCAAAGTGATAAAATACTCAATTAGGTCACCATGAAGTAAGGACAATTTTTAAAATCTAAATGTCTAGACCAGTGGTTCTCAACCAGAGGTGGTTTTGCTCCACAGTGGGCATCTAGGAATGTCTCAAGATGTCTTTTACATCTAAGAAGCAGAGTATTGTCATCTAGAGTGCATCCTACAAGACTCGGGCCAGTCCTCCACAACAAGGAAGTATCTGGCTCCAGATTTCAGAAGTGGCAAGGCTGGGAAACCCTGCCCTAGCAAAGGAAGTGATCAAGCTTCAAACTCTGCCATTTAGAGGCCTTGGGGCAAGTCTTTTAAATTCTTTCTTGTTTTAAGAAGACATTTTAATGTATTTAAAAGGATAGCTAACAAAAGGATTTTCCCCCCACTTAACCAAATGTCATTCTCAGTTTGCACCGAAATGCTTATTATAAAGTCTCTTAAAACATCAAGCATGGGGGCTGGAGTGGTGGCTCAGTGGGTGCCGCACTTTGTCTGGCACACCTGAAGATGTGGGTTTGAGCCCCAGAACCATGTACACAACAAAGTGTTGGCACAATAAAAGCCACAAGAAAAGCTAAATAAAATGAATTCTCTCTTTCTCTATCTCTCACTGTCCCTCTCTCTTTAAAAAAAGAAAATTCGAGCATGTAACATCCTATATCTGTATAAAGGAGACAGATGAGTGGCACTATACAATAGATACGGAAAGAAAAAGAAAAAATACGCGGGCCTGTTTTGTTAGCACTTTAAAATATGTTAAATCTTTCAAAAGAGATTGAGCAAGTGGCTGAGCTGACCACGATTCATGAGGACACCAAATCTCCCTCTGTGCATTATTATGGAAAAAAATGTTTCATAATAAAATAATGGCAAACTGGTTCAGTCAAAGAACAAGTTAGAAGGAAAAATTCAAATTTTGATATTTTACTTTATGTACAGTAAATAATGAAACTAATTATTGAAGCTTACTTTCAGAGCAAAGAGAACAATGAGTCTGTTGACTTACAAAAATTCAGTTTTTACAGTTCTCTTTCTTTTTCTTCTTTAATTTCACTTGAGTTTCATGATGGTGGATTGCAAATAATACCATGGAAACTTAGATTTACAGTAGTCTATTCTAGACAGGGTAAAATCTGACAATCCCTGACATTTTGTACATGTGTGAACACCTCCATTAGGAATTGAGATATTTGAGGAGTTGACCCGCTCTGTGATATTTTCCATAATACACCAAAAAGTCATCGAAGTCATTGATGGCAAAAAATATTAATTTCTCATGCTGTATAGTTAGTAAGTCCCATAGGTAACATGGAATAATGACAGAGGCATGAGAAACAGAAAATTAAGGATGTTGATAATTAAATTCGGTGGTAAAAATACTAAAATAATTAATTTCAACGTAGGCTTATTAAAAGACAAATACTGTTTTATGAAATGTAAGAGAATTTTGGAAGGGAAAGGAAAGCAATATGAAACCAAAACTCTTTAATCACTGGCAGCCTTCCCCAACTATGTTCATGCATTTTTAAAAATTCATTAAACTTTTTAAAAGAATGATCCTGGCTTTTCCCTTCTCAGATAAATATTTATGAGAAGGGAGAGCTCACACAGAACTGTAGAGACCCAAAAATTCATTCTTTTCTGGGTGCAAAAAGAAAATGGTTCATAAGGGAAAAGAGCTTATCCTGAAATGATTTTTCTGAAGCCAGTAAAATATGTTCTGCTTTTCAGATTATGCTGTTAGGAAGAACAATCTCCAGGTGTTTCAATTCATCAATGGTCCAATTTAAAAATCTGCAAAATCTTGTAGGTTATTATTTTTTTTCTGTATTACATCCATTGTTTCAAATAATACTTTTAAACTTGCATTCACATACCAGAAACAAAACATACATTATTTCACATTCATGCTCTTAAGAGTCTTGCATTTCTAAACATTAGACCTCAATAAGATCTAATCAATAGAAAGTAGATATTTTATAGCATTTAAATTAGTGGTTTGCAAACTTTAGCATGCGTAGCATCACCTAGCAGTGCTGGCTAAAAATACGTTTTCTCAGGACCTAATTTAGGAATTCAGATTCAATAGGTGTAAAACGGGAAAAGAAAAGCTGTGTTTCCACCCACATTCTCGAACAAATTGTCCTTTGACCATGCTGGGCTAAATAAATATTTTCAGAAAGCATTTTATTTTGGATTCCCATTATCCTATTTAACTATTACATTAAAATATATAATTGAAGTCATTTCATCAATTTTAAATTCTTTGCCCTTACATAGACCTACATAAAGGGTTATTTCAGGCTACTCTGGTAAATACATTCAGGGCTATTAAAAATCAAATACTATAAATATTCTTCTACGTTTGGTCAAAGTAATTAAGTAGAAAGGGGAGACCAATGTGTTTTCAGTAAGTCCCCAGTCAAATTTACAAATTTCTGCCTCTACCTTGAATAGGCTGTAAAATGGAGATAACATTAGAATCTGCCCCCTTGGTTCCTACACGGATTAGATGGGTTCCTACACGGATTAGATATGAACTACTTGGAATGGCAGTAGATTCACAGCAATTATTGCTACCAGGCATTCTCCAACGTATGCTTCCATTATATCAATTAATACACACATGATACACACATGATTGACACACCAGGAGCAGGTATTGCTCTAACAGATAAGTTGTGTTTAAACATGATCTTTTCTTGGCAAGGAGAACAGAAAGAATGCAAATAGAATTATTACCTTGAGTAGAAAAAGATAAACTCTTAGCCCAAGTGCTGCAGAGTCTGGACCATAATTTTTTCAAGAAAACTTTAAAATGAGAGCTGGCTCCAGGACTTCCGAACCAGAAAAAATGCAACCCTCACCCTTGCTCAGCTCCTGGCTTCTAGATGTGCACTTCCAGGCTCAAGGGCCACTTCCATCTTTCATGTCTTGATGGCAGGAAGTGACCTTTGCACTGGACTATTTCTGTGCCTTTTTCATTTCCTCTGAGGCAGCCTCAGGCTAAGGTGAGCTTCCAGCTGGAGCTGGGGAATCATTACTGGTGCTCTAGTACTCTACTCAGAGCAGAATCAATGGTGGGATTGGTGACACTCTCTCCTCAAGTCCCCTCTTGACGTCAGCCCCATCTTAGTCTTAACCCGTTGTGCATTGTTGTAACAAAATACTAACTAATCCAGTCCTGTGAGACCTAACTCATGGAAGCGTTCATCTCTCTTAAAGACCTAATCACCCTCTTTTAAAGAACCCCCTGTTGGAAATACTGGGGTATTTTATAAGGAAACATACAGGTCCTGGAAGTACCTTGGCAAGGCAGATTTTACTTCTGCAGAAGGGTGATCTAAGCAACAAAGTCTAGCAAGCACGCACAGTAGCCAGTCCACCTATTTTTTTAAATTTTTATATTAAGGCTTTGAGTAATTGTACAATCATAAATGCATATAAAGTAACAACATGATATGCATATGTTGTTAAACCAGAATCACACCCACATTGCCCACACCCCAGTCTTTTGATTCTTCTATATTTTGCCCCTAACAGTGATATAAATGCTTAGATTGTGAATTTTCCAGAATTAAATCATTGCATAAATATTATTTGGATTCTGGGGGCGGTAAAGAGTATGCTACATTGTTAATATCTCCCTAGATCCCACCCTATTCTCCATCTCCTTTCCCTATTCCCTCCCCCTCCCCTACCACATGTCTATGGCTGTCCTAGATTACGTATTGCTATGCCTTTGCTGGGTTTAAGAACAGTCTACCTGTTTTTAATCTGAAACACAACACTGTCCCTTGCGCTGATAGGAGGAGCTCAAGGTTACAATCTACCCGTGACTGACTAATTTTAAGATTAGGGTGGGCAAAGGAAAGGGCTGTAGTTATGATTGGATATAGGTTGGGGAGCCCAGAATGGCTAATTGAGATATTTAAGGAAATCCATAGGCTATGGTGTTATTGTGTATCTTTCCAATCTGCTCTGTTTCCCCTCTAGCTGCCTTTCTGACATCCCAATTTTACATTTAAGGTTCAATACTGTGCTCTGAAAATGGACCCCGGACTTTCTATTTCTCACACCCATCACCCCAATACTGACAAGATAAGTCTTTGTGGTACAAGGCATACCCAGCATATAGCAGGTCTCTTCCTTGCATCTAAGAAGGTGCATTTGTGAGATCATGAATTTTTATAACACTTGAGAAGGTAAGGTATTTTAACGTTGTCTTTCAAGATTGCGGATCTCTTTCCACTTCAATTTCCTGTCTCTCCAAAGTTTTGGAATAGCCACGCCATTTTTGGGGATGCAGCTGGGAAAAGAGGAATTGTGGATGCATTTTCTGAGTTTGGTATGTACTGCCACGGGTGACAGTCATTTTCATGTATAGTTGTGTCTGGCCCTTCCTATATAGGAAAAGCTCCCAAGAATGATCCAGCAGCCCCCTGCACCACTTATCCAGCGTTTTGAAAGGAAGAATGTGGTCCTGTGGCTGAAGCGTGTCCTACAACTATGCAGAGTATATGGAGATAGTGATGGAGAAATAAAGTTTGAAATATAGGAGCCCATAATGTCTGTGGAAAATTCTTCCAAACACAGTATTATCACTTGTATCTGAAAGAAATCTAATAAAACTTTTCTCAAATTTGGTAATAGTTCTAAATATTTACACACTGCCACTAAGATGTTGTAAACCTTTTTAAAAACTTAAACCAACAATAGCCAAAAGCAAATTACAATTTATCATGCTAGACAAATATTATTAGTTTTCTCAGTTTGGGAAAAGATAAGGCAAAATTGTTGTTATATAAAGAGAGAATCAAAAATTTTGCAGCCAAAAAATGTTAAGAAAATATGTAGGAATTCATACTACTGAGTTGTTTTGAACAGTTAATGTAATGTACTGATTTCCTTAAAGAGAGGCTGCCACATTTTATGGGCTCATACTTCATGAAATAGGTCCACAGTTGGCTTTGATTAGGAAGTTGCGTAGATTTTTAACTGTTCCTCCTCAAACCTGTTTTTCCCATAAGTCCTGTTTATTTATATATAGATTTCTTTTGTAAGAGAGAGAAAGAGAGGTAGACATAGAATTAACTTTCTTTAGTTTTCCATCTGGCCTTTGTTTCTCCGACACTTAGTTGTGTATGTGGTACTGGGGTTTGTACCTGGGTCCTCACACATGCCAGGAAAGCCCTCCAACCGCTGAGCCACTGATCCAGCCCTCCTGTTATATTTTTATTCATGGCATTGTAAAACTTGGATATTTTGTTTTTTGCAGAAATGCATATGCCGTATTATAACAAAATCACCTATGATAACATTAATAATATAATATCCAATAATTATTATTCTAACTACAATTATTGGATATTGGGATGGGTAACGAGGGATATGTGTGTGTATAAATATAACCAAATTGGTTAAATAATAGAAAGATTTTTGAAAGAATTGTCATATTTTCTGTTTTATTTGTTAAAAACTGAATTTTAGAAAATTTCAGAGTATTAAAGCTCATAGAAACACTACCCCAACTGTTTCTGACAATTAAAAACTAAGCAAACCATTGATTTCCTGAAACATTTATTGAACTTGCATTTTATTTAAAAAATTACAAGCCATTTCTTACAGATTTTTTAAAAGAATTCTCTGATACCCAGCCTGAGTAGCAAAGTCTATGTACTACCCAAAAACTACCTAATTTTTCTGTTCATTTAAATGAGCTTAAATTATCTCTTTAATCTTTCATTATTGAGAAGTAAATAATGTGAATGCCTTTATTAGGAATATGTATCATATTGACCAGAAGATAGACACCATTCCACACTCCCCTGTTCGCCGGTCCAATCACTTCATTAGCTCTGCCATCTTGGAATCACACCTTCAATTTGCTTGTTGGTGCCTTCCTATGAAAAAAGAAAGGCAAACAGCTTGATGGACAGAGAATGATGGGGTGCGCTTCATACTGGATAGTGGGTGCTAAGGAGGTAACTTTTGAGCATAGAATAGCACAGAGTGACAAAGTCAGCCCTGTGAATTTTTTGAAGAATACAATCTCACCAAGTGAGAGGCAAATTGAGAGACACCAGGAGGTAGAGGATGCGGGGTTGGGGGAGATACTGAACATATTATAATGCTGATTTGTGTGCATCTAGGAATATGTAACAGTGAATCCCACCATTATTTAAAACTATAATGCACTAATAAAAAAATAAATTTATAAAATTGAGAAATGCCGAAAACCAAGCTGAACCTGAAAAATAAGATAGTTTGCAATGGCTTGAATATTTTATATTTGTAATGCAACATTTAATATAAAATTAGATATATTTGCCAAATTAGGAATTCACATAGACCAGGACATGAAATAGACAAATTCGTTTCTTTTGATGTGCTCTGAAACATTTAATTATTCTGAGATGTTTTTGATGTTCAGTTAAATTATCGCTTATGTGTCATTTTAAGCTCAAATAGCAATTTATCTTATCTTTAAATATGTAAAACTGTATCTTCATAATATAAAATAAATATGAATATTTTTATCATAAATTTATTTCTTTTAATGTATTTAAGTGGCATTAAATAATGTGCATTAAATTATCTTTTCTTCTGGCATTTTTCATTGATCCATGCATCCCAAGTGTCACCAGGATGTATACCCATCCCTGGTGTCATTAAGGATAGATCCTGCCTGCCAAGGGTTTATAAAATTTGGTTTTATAAGTCAGAAAATAGATTTATAAATATGACATTCTTGTGTTAGACATTTAGTTAATAAATCCTAAACATACTTTGATTTATAAATCTTTTTATTGCCCTTGGAATTCAAGTGACTGACTTATGAGCCAGTACGCTAAAATCTATAATTTGATCAGGCGTAAATCTTATTCTACAATTTCTATTTTAACATGTGATTCATAAATCCTGGTCAGTGTTAAATTTGGGGTTTTCTAGATACTCTGCATTTAACAGTGAGTCTGTAAGTCCATATGTGAGGATTTTAACAAAGAAAAAATTATTATTTGCCTGTAATTCAATGGAATAAAAATAGTAGCTGAGTAGAACTTTCTCTGTATTCTGGCAGTGGGTTAGTAGAAACCAATTCCAAGCTTATGGATGATTTCAAAGTGTTTTAGCATTCAGAACAGTAAAATATTGCAGCTAAAATTCTTCCTGACTGTACATAACTGTTAGGACTGGTGTCAGAGATGGTTAGTTGTCTCCTAATGTCCAATCTCCTTTATTCGATAGCAGTTGAACTTCAGTAGACCACAGTGGCTCCCCAGGATAAACACTATCTTTCCCAGCCTACTGTGCAGGTATATGTGACCCTCAGTGGTGTGTGAACAGGTGACTATGTGCAATAGGGACACAGTGCAAGAAAGGCTCAGGTTCAGGTGCAGACAGAAGAGCACCATGACATGAGGTGTGGTCCTCTGTGCCCTGGTGCACTTAAGCTTGGACAAACAGCTACCCATTTTTAAAGAGTATTTAAAATCTCTTGTATCGCAGACAAATGCTCTTTGATTTTTCAATAAAATTTGTTCAATATGTTATTTGTCAGGCACTCTGCTACTCATGGAAGTAAAGGTGCCTATGATTCAGTCTTTGCCTTTGTTAAATTTACCCCAATACCAATTTGTTTAATTTAGCATTTTTATTTGTGTTTAATGAAAATTTCAAAATTTAACTAATTATAAAAAGTATACGTGTTAATGGGGTAGAGTCGTTTCTAAACACTCTAATATAGAGAATTATTTTAAATGTTTTCTGATTGATATTAAAATATCTCTAATCTTAATTAGAGATCATTTATTTATTTTAAAGAGAGAAGAGAGAGAGAGGAAGAGAGAATCAACTTTATTTAGTTCTCCATGTGGCCTCGTTGCTCGGACAATTTGTTGTGTATGTGGTGCTGGGGTTTGAACCTGCATCCTCACAAATGCCAGGCAAGCACCAAAACTGCTGAGCCCCGTTCCAGCCCAAGGGGTCATTTGTTGATTGTGGATGCAACAACCTTGCTAAATTTACTGTGTACTTCTAGTAAATATTTCATACACTGTTTATGATTTTCTATGTATATTTGTGTGTGTGTGTGTGTGTGTGTGTGTGAGTGCTGTGTAATCTGCAAATACAGTTTTACTTCTTTTTGATATGTCTTCTTTTTTCTTACTTTATTTTGCCAGAATTATTGAATATGACTGTTAGAGAAGACATCTTTGCCTTATTCTAGAACTTAGGAGAAAGTTCTCAATTAAATGTGACATTAACTGTATTTTTTCCCACTGATCCTTTATATCACGTTGAGGAACTTCCCTTCTGTTCCCTTAAGAGTTTCTTAAAGAATGGAGGCTGAATTTCATCGATTCTTTTCACATCTTTTAAAATGATCATGTTTTATTCTCTTGGAAAGTGATTTGAAGAGTTGATTTTCAAATTTTAAACCAGCCTTGCATTCCTTGGGGGGGGAATGTATCTTTGTATCTCTCTCTCTCTCTGTCTCTCTCTCTCTCTCTCTCTCTCACACACACACACACACACACACACACACCCCACTCCCACCTTCTTGTGCTGCTTGTGCTGCAGGATGTAAGTGTGTCTTCTCCACCTTTAACTGTATTCAGAGTGTATCCACCTTTTGGATTCAAAGCTCCACCTCCCTAGACAGCACATAATTTGTGCTTTGCAAAATATTATCAACATTTTGCTCCTTGATTGAAGTATTGAATTTCCTATCAGTGTCATCATTGGTGTGCTTGGATTTAGGTCTGCGAATTTGCTATTTGTTTTCTGTTTCTCCCATTCATTTTGTGTTCCCTTGTTGCCCCTCTCTTACATTGAAATTGCTTTTAGAATTCCACTTACATTTATCGATTGGCTTTTTAGCTTCCTTCTATGTGTTATTATTTCAGATGTGCTGTACAGATTACAATACGTACTTTCAATTTTTCAGCAAATTGAAAGAAAGGTAAATTTGTATCTCTTCTCGTAAAATGCAAGAGATTTGCCATCTTGTAATTCTTTTGGTCCCTGTCATCTTTGCTGTATCTTTTATGTATATTACACATACTATCATTTTATTTCAAAAGTTAATATCTGAATTTTCATCTGACATCATTTCCCTTCTGCTCAAAGAAATTCTATTAGCTTTACTTTTAGGTCAGGCCTATGGGAAAAGAATTACCATTGTTTTTGTTAATCTGAAAATGTCTTCATTTCACCTTTATTTCCAGAAGTTATTTTGCTCCCCATAGAACTCCGTGTTATGGGGTGTAGCTTTCACTTCACACTTTAACAGTGTCATCCCACTATCTTATGGCCAATGCTGTTTCTGCTGATAGTCAGGGGTAATTTATGCTTTTGCTCTTGTATATATATATATTTTTTTTTTTCTGGAGGCCTTCATGATTGTCTGTGTCTTTTGTTTTCTTCAATTGAACTATGACGTTTTGCAAGGTTTTTGGAATTTTTTGTTGTTGTTGTTATTTTTTCCTCTGTACTACATAGAACACCTAAAATTTGGAGGTCTGTAAAATGTAGGGTTTTGTTTTTTTCATACTTTCTTCAAGTGTTGAGTTCTTCCTGATCCTGTCTCTCATCTCTAAAACTCCATGTGAATTTGACCTTTGGATGCAATCCCACAAAGCACAAAGACCCATCTTTTCTCTCTTTTTGAAGAGTTTTGCTCTTTTTCTCGTTTGTATGATTTTGATTGTGATAGCTTCAGTCACAGTCTCTTTTTTCATCCGCAGTACACTGCCAAGCCAATTGAATGAATTTTTTTTTGTTTCAGGTATTTTATTCATAATTTAATTCTTTTCTTACAGTTACCATCTCTCTGCTGAGATTTTCCATTTATCCTTTGATCACAAACATATTTCCTTTGGTTCCTTGAGCATAGTTATAATATCTCCTTTAATATCCTCATTAATTGGGGCTGGAGTGGTGGCTCAGTGAATATGGTGTTTGCCTGGCATGCACAAGTACTCAAGTTCGAACCCAGGCCCCACGTACACAACAAAATCTCAGAGCAATGAAGGCCACTTGAAAAAATAAAAAAAAAATTAATTCTCTCTTTCACTTTCTCTCATTGTCCCTCTCTCTTTACAAAAAATAAATTCCTCATTATTTGGGCTGGAGCACTGCTTGCCTGGCATGCACGAGGACCCAGGTTCAAACCCCAGCACCACTTACACAACAAAGTGTCTGAGCAATGAAAGGCACATGAAACACTAAATAAAATTGGTTCTCTTCTCTCTCTCTCTCTCACTGTTCCTCTCTCTCTCTCTCTCTCTCTTAAAAGAAATACATGGAAGAGAATGAATTTTACCATTTATCAGGCAGTTAACTTGAGAGGACTCAAATCTGGTTTTTGTCGCCCCTGCAATGAGTAGTATCTAAGCTCTCTGTTCAGTTCTTTTAACCCCAGATGGGCAGTTGGGAGTTTACTCCAGGGAAGCACAGTTCTGAGTTTGCTCTGAGATTTTTCCCAGGCTTTATACACTAAATGTGACAACACACCCTTTGTAGTTTTTTTTAATTTCTGCTCTTACTGTTTATGTGCTTTGTAGTCCTGAACTACATCCTCTGATTTGTAAAGCCAGTGGGCTGCTGCCCAGGCTTCTGTCTAAACTAGACCTATCATTCTTCTGACTGGAGCATGCCCTTAGGCAAAAAGCCTCATCAATTGGAAACTCAATTCATTCCGTGTCCTTCTTCCCAGTTTTGATTCACTTCCTATTTATGCCTGCTTTGATTTTCTCTCCAGAGCCTTAAGGGAGTTGCTTTTATATTTGTCAATATTATATTCTTATTATCTGTGTTGGGGCTATACCAATAGGAAACCTTGGATTTCTACCACTCCCATAGTAGAAGATACTGTCACATCTCTGAATTCAGTCTTTTGTCCTAAGCAGAGATGCTAAAGACATGTCGCAAGACTCCAAGAAAGGTTCTTTTAATAAATGACTGCCTTACAATACAAAATAGATGTCTTCCTAAAGTGGCACTACATATCACCTTGTTTTTCCACTTACTTTTATATTAAATCAGAGACAAGCAGATACGCTTTTATGAAACTGTGAGAGAAGATGTGAATCCCAGACATAATAAAATGCTACTTAGGAATGCACCAAAGCTTCTGGTTAAATAGCATAGACTGAATGCAAATACCTGTCTGAAATTCCTCCTGAATCCTCACAAAACAGTGATATTTCAAAAAAATTCACAAGGACAAAAAGAAGTAGCAGTTTGAAATCTGGAAAACAATTTAAACCTTGGTAACTGCTGTAGTCTAGAATGCAGAAAGCTGAGTACATGGAGGCAGAAAGTGAAAAAGCTAATTGTTTCCACATAGAACAACAGCAATCCCCAGGGACCGTAAAAGCAGGTGTGCCAAACCTGGGGATAAAAACCGGAATGTGGATGGAACATCTTTAAAGACCAAGTTAGATTTCCCATATTCCCTCTCCAACTGGGCTGCATCCAGAGAAATTCTGAAGTCTGTTTGTGAAGAAGTTTTATCAGACAGCCCCTGAATTTGGAGACAGCAAGTATATTTGAGATGGGAAAGTGATTTACTGTGCTGAAATCCAAGGGTTATGGGTGAACAGAGATTTATTCCCTGCCTGGCTAGTGGATGGCTAGAAGCCAGGTGTAAAGCTTAAGTTTAGAGACTGGTGAACTGCTTCCTGGAAAAATCAATCCACCCAGAAGTAAAGATCTACAGCAGGAATGTTTAACCAGAGGGTGTGAGCTTGCCTGAGAACAATTCATGTCCATTTTGACTCACCTCTGAGAGTGAATGTTTCTTCTATTTGTGAATGTAGGCAGCAAATCATTATGCTATAAGAATACCTGTGACTTTGTGATCAATAGGAATCAGTTATTTTCTTATCCTCTGACTCATTGCATAGATCTCAAAATAGCATTTAAATTCATCGTTGCTTCAGATTTACAGCAATCTGAAGAAATAATTCAGAAATGGGGTTCATAGATATTTTAGTAGGTTTTTGTGTTCTTCTGAACCAGTTACCTGACAAAAACACTTACAAGAGGGAAAGTTTATTTTGGCTCTTAGAATGAGAGGTCTCAGCCCATAAGAGGCTACCTCCATTGATCTGGGCTGAAGCAAGGCAGAGCATCATGGGGGAAAGGGTATGGCAGAAAGAAGCTGTTTCTCTGGGGCACCAAGGAAGCAGAGGGAGAGAGGACCCTCAGGAAGAACATTTCCAGGAAATGCTCCCAGTGACCCCCTCCTCCAACCACAACTGCCATTCCAAGTAAGATGGACCCATTAGATTACATAATCATCTTTACCTCTAAATATTTTTGCCTTATCAGGAACTCCTGGGGGTCATCTCCTATCCAAATCATAACAAGAGACTTCACCAGACTCCATGGCACTAAAAAGTTTAAGAGCCTCTGAACTGTGGACAGGGGCTTTTGGAGTTTTCTCAATCAAAATAATGATCCTACAGTAGCAAACCTACAGAGAGGCACACATTGCTAAGCCACAGTGAACCTTCCAAATCAAGTTATTTTGAGCCTTATTTTAAAATATAATTTGACATGTAAGGAAATCTTGGCATTTAATGAAAGCCTCTGCCATGGAAAGTAAAGATAGAACAAAGCAAAGAATCAATGAACAAGAGGAGAGAGAAACAAAGTGGAAAATAAACACATGAAAGAAGCATCATAAATAACACACTATATTGCATCCGCGAAACAAGACCAGTCTGATACAAAATAAAAAGAGTAAGAAGGTGATCTTGGAAACTGAAAAGATAGCTTGAATAAAAGTGCAACAGACAAGTGGAAAATAATATTCAGGACAAAATTACTCTTCTAGATAATTCTTTTTAGGCAGTAGAGGAAAAAGAGAAGGAAGTGGTATTTTTCCCACTATACTTATTTGCAATTTATAAAACATTGACCATCTTAGCAAACAGTTTCTGACTTCCATGTTTGCAGATTACCACTCCACTGGAATGCCACTACCTACACCCATCTACCTGTGTTTAGAAATAGGCAGCTGTAAATAAATCATTTGAAAGTGGATTCGTCGTGGGTAGGCACCAGTAATTTGCTCATCATGGAGACTACTGTGTCTGATAAAGGAAGGCTGGTCTCTGTGGTGGTCACTACTGTTGCTCATTGCCTTGATCCATTCCAGCTACTACAGGAAGATACTTGATACTGGTAGCTTATAAATTTATAAGAAATTCAACAGAAATTTATTCCTTGCAATTCTGGAAACTGGGAGGGCCAAGATCATGGTACTGTCTGCTTCAGTGTATGGGATGGTCTACTTTCCTCATAGACAATGCTGTCTCTCCATGTTCTTATGTGTTGGAAGGGTCAGGGAAGCTTTCTTGGGTCTCTTTATGAGGACACTAATCACATTCCGAAGTCCTCACTTCGTAATTTTATCACACTGGAGACCAGGTTTCAATGTATGAATTTGGGGGAGCGCAAATATTCACCAAGCATTTCTAACTTTCAGCTTATCAGTCTCATGGCAGGATTGTTCCACCCTGCTGTGGTTTGAGGTTAAACATCTGTCTTGACTTGCTTTGGCCAGCAGAATGTGCAACATCTCTGGACAGAAGACCTAGGAAATAGTTCAGTTTGGCATATGCAATTCTCCATCACAGTAAAGCCTTTGCCAGCCCAAATTGATGAATGCAAATAAAGGACACAGCCTCCTTTCTGCCAACCAAAGTTGGACCTAAAGATTGAGCAGTAGAATTCTTGCTTGGACCAGGCATTAAGAGCTTGAGGTTATTTGTGTCACTATAAGAACCAGCCTCTCTGCCTTTGACCTCCCTGCATCTGTTCTTTGTAGGTACTGAGTTATGAACTACAGTGTTTTGAATATGTCCCACAAAAGTTCATGTGTTTGAAAGTCAGTTTTCCAATTCATATGTCAATGGTATTTGGCGATGGGCCTTTTGGATCAAGAATAGATGGGGTCATGAGGGTGGGGCTTCTATGATGGCATTAACAGTGTTATAAAAAATAGAGGAACTGAACTGGCATTAACAGTGTTATAAAAAATAGAGGAACTGAACTGGCATGCTTGTTCTGTCTTACTCCATGATGCCCTCTGTCATCTCGTGGTACAGCAAGAAGACCTTCCCCAGATGCTTAGCAGATACAAGTGCCCCACTCATGCCAGCCTCTGAGTCATAAGAAAAAAAAAACTTCTGTTTTTTAATAAACTACATGGTCTTCAGTATTTTGTTATAGCAACAGAAAATGTACTACGACATGAACCAAAGGGAACTGCTCACAAAAGAATAGAACTGAGAAAGCAACAAAGCAACTGGAATCCCTAATGTCTGAAACTTGATCCATTAAATGAAATAGTTGGAATCCAGTGGTTTTCCATCGAACATGGCACACATCCAAACCTAATTTCAAAATCACAGAATCTCTGAGCCCCTGAATATGCAATTTTCTCTCTCTGATAAAGTTTTCCTTGGACCATCTCCTGTCCCCTTCAAATAACTAATCAACTTATGCTCCTGAGTCACATGCTCCTCCTGCAGTGTTCCCATAGAAAACTGCTCTGAGCCCACACATTTGGGAAGGCTCCTTGCTTTGGGCTCCTACAACACACTTTTCCTTCACAGCTTCCCAGTATTTATGGTGACACATTCTTGGCTCTTTTGCTTGACTGCAGTCTCCATGAGTGCAGAATCCCTATCTGCACTGGCTCACAGCAGATGCCCAGAGATTATTTATTGAATGAATGAATAAGCAAATGGAACATCCAGAAAGCCGAGGATAAATCTCAAGAACACAGAAATGACGTAGTTTTGGGAGGATGCAGAAATAAAGATCAAGGCTCAGATGAACGCAGATCTCGTTACAGGACTTCAACGCAGTGGTTCCCAAGAAACATCACAAAGCATATACATTTTCATTCCGGTGTCTCAGGGCTGCCAGGGTTGTAAAAATAGTGAATAAAAATCAAAAGGAAAGAGTTATCATTTTCTTTCTGCCCAAGTATTGAATTTTAAAAGGCAAGCTTCAGGCCCTTTATAATCACATTAGAGTGACTCCTGCCATGCTTTTCTAACATGAAAACCTCTGAAGTTTGGAGGAAATGGTGTTCAAAATGGACTAAAGTGACTGACGTGCCTTCTAAAAAAAAGTCTTGAGCTGCTGCAATACCTGATTTTGAAATGCTGTCATTTGACATCTCCTCCCTTTGCTAACGCGCACTCTTTGTTCATTTGCACACACTATACATATACCCGTTTGTTGAAAGCACAAGGCATCTCGCAGAGAAGTAGGGCTTAACACCTGCTGCAGCTTTCAACAATGTGTTACATCTGCCCTCTTTTTCATGCTTCTCCGGCAACTAATGCTCAAGTGACACGGGAGACATACAAGCTCACTGATCCCTGTGGATAGCGAAGTTATGAGCATCCTCCTACAGCGGTCTCAAGTTCATACCACTCTTGAGACTGGTACAGAAACTGAAGTAGCCTTTGGAGGATGGGTCTCTGAGAGTGGCCATCGATGACTGCTAGCAGCACAGGCAGGGGAAAGAACTCAGAAGGCAGATGTTGCATATAGAACAAAGGAAATTAGAGAGCCCATTGGTTTTCTGAGGATAAAGTAGTAAAACTTGCATTAGAAATTATGAACTCCATAGCTGTTATGGTTTGAATGTGAAGTGTCCCCTAAAAGCTCACATGTGATAATTCAGGAAGACCGAGGTGGGAGGATTGGGCTATAAAAGTCTTATCCCAAACAGTGAATTAATCCCCTTATAGGGATTAACTGGCAACTGTAGGCTGGTAGGCTGTGGCTGGAGGAGGTGGGTCATTGGGGGCGTGCCTTGGGGTAGATATTCTATATCTGACCTGGAGTTTCTCTCTCTGCTCTGCTTCCTGATGTGATGCCTTGAGCTTCTTGGACCCATGCTTTCCATGATGTTCAGCCTCACCTTAAGCCCGGAGAAACAGAGTCAGCCTTGTCATGGACTAAGATCTCTGAAAACCATGGGCCCCTAAATAAACATTTTTCTCCTAAAATTGTTGTCAGCTTGTTTAGTTGCAGCATTGAAAAACTGGCTGAAACAGTAGCCATAGGGCTAGGTACTAGTAAAAAAAATCTCACAAATGGTTTCCTACATCTAAATGAATAGAACAAGCAGATTTCAGTAGTACAGTTCGTTATATAGCAAAATTATTCTGAACTGAGTTCTTCCTTCCTTCCCTAAACCACCTCCCATTTTCCCTCATTCAGCAAGAGCCTTCTTAAACTGGCTTATTCTTTGATCCAGTGACACATTCACTTCGGGCCAGGCTGTCTCCATGCCACCCTGTTCTAACTAACAGTTGTGGTGTCAGAAGATGAATTTACAATGATTTGTGGGAAACAAAAATTCATGCATAAAATAAAGAGAATAATAAAGTAGAGTAAAATAAAATAGTCGTTCAGGTGGGTATTGTAGTTTTCCTGTAAAATGACAATAATCCTATTTGCCTGGCAGGTACAAGGAATAAAAGTAATTATGTAAAACCTATGTGACCCACCATTATGGTACCCGGCCCTGTCAGTCATAGTAAGAAACAAAGAACATACTCAGTCTAGAAATTGAAGGGAGTTTAGTAAAAAGATCATGGATTAGATAAACCAGCAAAACATGGTGCAGTATTCTGGGCTGTCAATAGAAGAAAGCCTTTACCAACCCCATGCCTGAGAAAGGGGAATGAACAATTTCTAAACTCTGGAAAGAGCAGCCTCTGAAAAGGGTCATCCACAGGGACTATGGCTGTCCGGACAGTGAAGCATCTAACTGGCAGCAGTTGGCTAATAAAGATCCAAGGGCCACTGTTCTCATTTCCACTTTCTTCTCCACCTCCAGTCTCTAGCACCAGGTTTTACTGGCCAAACCCAAACTGATGTCAGAGGGCAAGTGATCTATTGCCCGAGTCTTTGTGGATCAGTCTTCCTGATTACTGGTGAAGACGAAGAAGACTCAAGAGTGGATTAGGAAGGGCAAGAAGAAATATTCAACACGTTGACACATAATAGAGATGGAATGCATGGCCCCTAACTTTCTGACAGTGAGTCTGATGAAGTGAGCAAGGAATAACTCATTCACTAACACACTCATTTAACTTTAATGCTGTATTAAGCCCTCAATGTGTCCAGAAATGGCCAGCTTCCAGCAAAGTTTGACATCATTTCTATCCTCAAAGTGTTGTAATAGAGAAATTAGGTAAATAGGCAAATGAGAATATATTATAGATATGTTGGTGAAATATTGGCAAAGTATTACTGCAATTCTGGTTTTAATATTCTGGTGGATAAACTACTTAAACTTATTTGAAAGAAATGTTGACATTGTGCCAGAAATAGTGGAGTGTGACATGCTATGGTGCTTGGAGCTCAATGCTTGTGATGCAATTAGACTTTGATTCTGGATTTTATACCATTTGAGTCAATCTTAAAATTTTACGAATTCTTAATTCTTAACAAAGCTTCTAATCCCTTTGCCATAAAATAATAAATGACTTTAATTGATTGGTATGTAAACTATTATTTTCTTTTTCTTTTTTTAAAGAAAGACAGGGACAGTGAGAGAGAAGGAGAGAGAGAGAGAATCAATTTTTATTTAGTTTTCCATGTTGCTTTCATTGCTCCAACACTTTGTTGTATGTGTGGTGTTGGGGTTTGAACCGCATCCTTGCGCATTCCACACAAGCACTGTAACCACCAAGCCACTGCTTCCAGCCCCTAAATTATTATTTTCTGACCTTTTACAGAAGTTTTCTTCTCAGGACCAACACCAAGCATTGCACCCAAGCACCGTCACCAACAGCAATGCAATAGCAGCAGTCTGGTTGCAGGGTTAACACATCAACTTGACTGGGCTAAGGGATACTCTGCTAATGAGACACTGTTTATGATGTGTCTGTGAGGGTATATATCTGAAAGTTTAGCTTCCAAATGCTTAGACTAACTAAAGAAGATCACCCTCATCTTTGGTTGGGCATCCTCCAATCCATTGAGGGCCCTGCTAGAACATAGAAACATAGGAGAGGCAAAATCCACCCTCTCTGATCTCAACATTCATCTTCTGGACTTGAATTTTGATATCCATGGTTCCTTGGCCTTTGAGCTCCTGAACTTACACCAACCAGCAGCCATCTACCACTAACCTCCTAGCCCCAACCCCAGCGCACAGACCTTCTGACAGACTGGATTGCACCACGCTCAGTCCCCATCCTCTAGCTTGGGCATAGTAGGTTGTGGGACCACTCAAACTCCACAATCCTATGAGATAAATTATATAATTTATGTGTAATGGTACTAAAAAACTTTGATTCATACACTAGTTAATTTTATTTCATGAATATGTGCTAACAGTTTGGCCAAAATAACAGGATACTCAAATTCTAGAGACTGATAGAATTTCCACTTTAGGAAAATAATTTCATTATGAGTGAAATAATTATTCAGGCTGCTTGTGAGCCGCTTGAATTCCCTCAGCAATTTCTTAACTCTAGTGGCTTTCATATTGCACAAATATGCACAAACAGAGTGACAGATTAGGACTTTACGATACATCCACAGCAGATAGCTTGGGTTGGTTCATGTCTCCCATGGAAGAATGGTTTATTTTCTTATCATTGTTGTACTGTTGCTTACCAATACTTAGTGTATGTCAACGTATGTCAGTATTCATGTTGATATACATCTATTTCAACATGATTCATCATTGTCACTAGAAAAGATAAGATGGATAGTGTTATGGTTATGAGATTTTTCCGTACCAGCTCCTATGTTAATGCAGCAATGTTCAAAGCTGAAATAGTTAGGGTATGAGAGCTGTAACCTAATCAGTTCATCAATCCATTTGATGGATTAATAAATTGAAAGGACTACTGGGTGATAACTGTGTAAGGCCAGGCATTGGCTAGGGGAAGTAGGTCCCTGGAGCCGTACCCTTGGAAGTTTTATATCTTGTCTCTGGCTTCTTGATCTCCCTCTCTCTACTTTCTGATTGCTTTGAGCTGAGCAGCTTTCTTGGCCACATACAAACACTAGTATCTCCAGATACTTTACTTTTGCCACCTTGGACCCAGATTAATGGAGCCCACCGACCATGAACTAAGACCTGAAGCCATGAGCCCCAAATAAACTTTTCCCTCTCTAAGTTGTTCTTCTCTGGTATTTTGGTCACAACAACCAAAAGTTGATGAACATGGGTAGCAATAACATAAATTTGTCAAGAAAGGAACTTTGAAGATCAACTATTATTACCAAAGGTCTAAGGTCTAACTTCTCAACCTCTCTGAATATACCTCTTCCCATCAATCATTCTAGTAAGCAGCTAAATGCTTAATAAAGTAAAACCCAATAGCAATGAACCACACTGACCTCTCCAAAACAACACCACCTACAGCAGTTAATTTCAAATTAAATGAAATAGGGACTGATGGTATTGTCCTTGGCTACTGCAAACCATGCTTGCCTGCATAGTCATGACTGTTTTATGAGCCATGCTTGGTTCAGCCGACCTCCAAATCTGCAGCAAGGCACTTTCTCCTAAACCATACCAATGGCTGCTGCTGGATCCAGAAACACCTTGCCATATACAGATTTGATCCACTTAAGACAAAGCTATGAATGCTCATTTGCATCCACAATTCAACTAAAAATCCTGACTACCTGTTTTCTTCATGAATTGAATACTTATCAATGTAACATATGATGTTCATTACAATGAATGTCTCTAATATATGTTAATATGGCACTTAGTTTATAAGAAATTATTTTATCTCAGTATCTTGGTTATTTCATAAAAATCAATATACCTTTCTAAAAATATGCAAAAAAGAACATATGCAAGAAAATTTGATCCAAGATAGAAAGAACCTTGAACTAAATATGTTTCTCTTCAAATTTCTACCTTTGTCACTTGCTAACTAGGTAACCTTAGGGATAGGTTTATCGACCTTATGTTGATAAACCCCACTGAGCCCTATTTTCTTTATATGTTAGATAACTTCAATGCATAACTTTGGATTGTTGTGAGAAATAGCACTCGCAACAAACACTAGTATCTCCAGATACTTTACATACAGTGCTACTGTATTGTAAATATGGAGAGGCGCTGATTATTATTAACAAAGACTGAAGATTATTTTAATTTTACCTATGACCTTTTGTTTGCTGCTAATGATAAACTATGGTTATATGAAATAGATACTAAACCAACAAATCTTTATAGTATCAGTCCTCCAGCCTGAGAAAAACTTTGCTGAAAAGGTTTAAAAGAAATTTATTTGAATGTTCTTCCTTCTCTTATAGATTTTGTTCTCTGGTGACCATATATAATTAGTAACCAAGCTCTTTGATGAAATTAAATCAAATTGACTTCTGATCACAAGATAACTTCTGAGTATAAATAATAATATCATCTCAATAGATTGGACTGAATCTTAGATTTTTGCTTTCACTTTTTCCCCTATGGTTAAGTTCTTTCGAAAGTCTCATTAACAAATTTCTGGAAAATATTATTAACCAGGAATTTCTAAAGAAAAATCAAAACTCTTTTAAATACAAACCATTTGAGTGAAAAGCAGAAATGTAGTTATTAAGAAAAATGATACTGTTTTATGTAAAACAAATATTTCTATTTCTATTCCATCAAAATTGTTTTCCTATAAATTATTTGGTTCTGTTTGCTTGAGAGTTGACCAGATTTATGACAAAAAATCTCTAGATATTTAATCACTTTTTCCTTTACTTTTTACTTATAGATTGCAATGGTTTATTTCTTTAAATTTCTTTGCAGCATTCTTATAAAACAGTTTACTTCTTTGAGCTTTAAACAATGTAATGATGATGCCCTGACTCTCAGTTTTTTCTGACTCTGTAGAACGTTATATTTCTAGACATCCAACAAGTGAAAAGACCCAGTGATCACTGAGCTGTTATATTATTTGAACAAAATATTCTCCTGGGACCTATAAAAGATTCTGACACCTAAAACCTGTTTCACTTTGAATCTGGCATCAGAAGCCTTTTTATAAAACAGCTCTCTTCTGGAGGAGCTGTGATTCATCTGACCATATTCATGCAAAATAAAAGAAATGCACAAGAGCAACAATGAGACGGCTTATATTCATGCCAACAGAAGCCATTTGTACTTGATGACTAAAAAAATCTATTCAACAATCAGTAATTATCCATATAATGACAGATAGCTAAATTCAGAAAGTAGAGAAAAAACTACCTATCCGACATTCCTCTCTGGTTGGCATTCTAACCCTTGAGGTTTCTAGGACATTCATTAAGTAAAATCAAAAGTGATCTGGATTTACTTTGGTAAAGTAGGTTGACTATTTTACATCATTGAAATGTATCAGGCCTGATGAAGAAAAAAGGACAGGGGAGGCAGACAGGCTACTTTAGGAATTATGCTTATTTAGTTCTAAATCCCAAGCCCTGATTTATTGACAAGACTACTTATTTTCATAATATTTTGGACTGTGGAAGGAAAAAAAAAGAGAGGAAAAAGGGCAGTGCTTCTGGCCTTTGCTCTGGCTCTGATTTGCCGCAAATGTCCAAACGCCTTGCTTACAGGTTTCCTGTGCAGATTGATATGCGAGGGCAGCTGTCCCCTTACTTCTGATCGCTCACGTTAGGAACGCATTCGTAAACTTGGAGGAAATAAAAAGGATGAGTCCAGAGTCTCCTCACCTTTGAGGTCAACTTACTTTATTTTCTAATTCATTACAAATGATTGACGTAAACTCTTGGCTTGCTTTATTATGCAGGGACAGGAAAATCTTCTCAGGCAGAGTGAAGAACCAACAAGGCTGTATGTAGTGCTCAGAGGGCTCCTGGACTATTCCTAAGGGGGCTCCTGCATTTCAAAAGCCTTTAATGTTCTTAGTTTCTTCGAAACCTAGGACCCTGAAGCAAGGACAGGAATCATTACACAATTTTAAAGATGAAAAAAAAATACCAAGAATTAAATAGATGAAGCAGCTTATGCGGTGTTCACCATCACTTAGCTAACAAAGAGTTGATCTGAGACTGTAACTTGGGTTTTCTGAATCTTACACCAAGATACCAAGGTAGAAAGATGTGTTCCTGGAATCCTTTAGTTCATGTTAGAATTCATTAATTTCATTTGAAATACTTAAAAATTATTTTTATTTGGAGAAGACACTGTCATAGATGCTAAAATGGTCAACTGCAACTAAATAATGTAATAAACATTAATAATTAGTTCAAAATAAATATTTTAATATTCCCAAAGACATAAAGGAAGAAATCCCCTTAAAAAATTTGAAAGTACAACCAAGAAACAGGAAAAAAATTAGAAAATAGATTATTAAGAAGTAGGACGGTGACGATGAGGAATTATAAATCCTGAAGGGGAAAAAAATGCAGCATTGAGATTTTTAAAAATTGCAGTAGAGGGGCTGGAGTGGCTGAGTGGTAGAGCATAGGGCCTGGCATGTGCAAGGACTCGGGTTCAAACTCCATCACCACATGCAAACTAGTGTCTGGAAAATAAAAACCAGATGAAGGAAAAAAACAAATAAAATTAACCGTCGCTTTCTCTTTCTCACTCTCTCTCCTCTCTTTAGAAAAAAAATGCAATAGAATAAGATCTATAAAGAGATAAATTGGAAGATAAGACTGGGAAACCATACAGGGTATCAGAAAGGGGATGGCAGAGGAAATGTTCTAGAATTTTCATGCCTGTTACCAATTTATTGTCTCTTTTTTAAAAATCTTTAAATTAAGAAGCATTATTAAGCAAAATTGAAAACAAGAGGCACTGTAACAGGGCATGGGCCTTCCGTGAATCTGAGACAGTGTAAAGACCCCCTTTACTCTGATTCTTGCAATCAGGTCAGAAAGATTTCAGACAATTCATTCAGAATAACACCCATGAATTTATTAGAAGGGATAGGAAAGGGAAAAAGGGACACTCAAGGGAGAGAGAGGGTTCTGTCAGAGAGGAGAGGGATGGGGTGGACTTCTTTCTGCTTTCCTGTTTGATCGAGGTCCCAGGGAAGTTTTCCAGAGAGTGCCACCCAGGTCCACCTCTTGATTTCTGACTGACAACAGTGTGATATCAGACTTTCAAGTCCCCACTGCCATGACAACTCTAGGTCACTTTGACCCAATCTGACTGGTTCAAATTGGAATCTGTTCTTACAGATTATATGGTAATGGAAATTATCCTTATCTCCCTGAGTTCTGAGACTCAGTCTGTGTAAGGGTCACAAAAGTCCCCCACCTTCAGGGTAGTTTGTGTTCTTATCATTGGCCTTTGGGACCTATGTTTTTCCTGCAGTTAGCAGGTAGTTTGCTGAGGAATGTATCATATCCTGTTAACCTAACCAAGGCAGGGCTGCAGGTAAATTTCTGTTTAAAAGAGAAAGCGGTGGGGGTCAGAACAGAGGCCCCTCTTATAAAATTATTCCCTTAACCTTCCCACATTTAATTTTGTGTTTCCCCATCAGGACTATTTTATACATGATGACTATTACTTATAGAAGAAAAAACAATCTACCAGTTCATTTACAATAAAAATGCATAATCCTAACACTGAACGACAAACAACATAGCCTGAAATTATGTAAAATGAAAGTTGATAGAATTATACAGAAAAATTAATAGTGCCCCAAAATGACAGTGGGAGATTTTAATATACTTCTCTAAGAAGCTAAAAGATCATTTAGACAAATGATGAGTAAGAATCTGGAAGATTAGAACACAAAGGTAAGGATGTCAGTCAAAAATTCTGCCTCAAAAAATAGAAAATTCACATTTACTTCAAGAACACATGGGACATTTACAAAGTATGTCCACAAAGAAGTTTAAACAGAAAACAAGAAATGACATCATACAAACCACCCAAGATGCAACTGAACTAAATATCATGCACATAAAGATAGTTAGAATACAGCAACCTGAGTTTAGAATCTGAAAGGAAAAAAGAAGAAGTACCATTTCTTAGTAAATTGTATATTAAAGGGAAAATCTTAATGGAAATTACAAAATAATTTGAATTCAGCTCTTTTATATAGTTTCAAAAGTACTATATCAACTTTTATGAAATTCAGAGTAAACTACTTAGAGGAAAATGCATAATCTTAAAAGACTGAAAATAATCA
>PVKS010016975.1:9398-43072 GCA_004027875.1 Aplodontia rufa
AAGGAAGGAAGGAAGGAAGGAAGGAAGGAAGGAAGGAAGGAAGGAAGGAAGGAAAAACAGCATTTGTATGATCAGGACTCTCCTTTCTCCTTGTCATTAGTCCCTAAACAATACAGTAGAGTGGCCATCTGCATATCGTTGACCTTGTATAGGGATTGTAGGGAATCTAGAGGTGATTTAAAGAATACAGGAGAATCCCCTAAGTTATACTACACTGTTTTCTCTAAAGGACTTGGTCATCCTCAGATTTTTTTATCCAGAAGGTGTCCTGAAACCAATACCCCACCAATACCGAGTGACAATTTCAGTTATTATGAGGTTCATGCTGTAGAATTGAACATGAGAAAAACAAATAAATGAGAAATGAGATACCGTTGAACTTGGACAGTTCATAATAACAACATCAAGGACCACCGCAGTGGGTGATTTACCATCTGAATAGATATTTTTAAATCTTTACCTGTACATTGATCAGACTCAATTTTTATGCTATAACCCTACCTGATGAAGGAAGGGGTTTTTACCACGGTGTGGTAGTTGGTTGCAATGGAATTAATCTAAACATAAGTTCCCTGAGGATGCAGCAGCGTGGGCTGATGGGGAAGCACCAGGGGTGCTGGCTCCTTGCCCATCTGAAGTCCAGACTTGGGCTCCCAGGCTCTCACCCAAACCCAGCTCACTGACTCCCCAACTTGAAGAAATGGTGCAGGAAGGTCCCACCTGATCCTGACACCTGACAGCTGCTCAGCAAGGGACGAACTTGCCTGTTCTTTCACAAGGAAGGTGATTCGGACCCCAACCAGCCAGGATCACAGGTTGCCTTTCTGACATTCAGGGCAATGGCTTTCCTCTTGTCAACTATACATTAGCAATTCTTTCTTTAAGAGAAAAAGAAGGAGAATGAGAGAGAGAGAAAGAGAGAATCAATTTTATTTAGTTTTTTATCTGGGTTTTCTTGCTCTGACACTTAGTTGTGTATGTGATGCTGGGATTCGAACCCAGGTCCTCACATATGCCAGGCAAGCGCAATACCACTGAGCCAGATCATCCATTCTTAAAGGAAAGGGAGAGGGGAGGGAAGGACAAAGGGAGAGAAAGACAGGGAGGGTGGTAAGCTACTGAGTGCCTACTATGTGCTAAGAACCAGAGACTGTGGGTAAGTCCTGCCCTGAAAATCCAGCCAAGCTATCGTTGTCCCCTTCCGGGGAGGATTTGATGGCAGAAGGAGAATGAGATCACAGCCCCTTCAAAGACGAAAACGCACTGAAAAAGGAAAGTTAGAGAAATGGAAAACACGCTTAGCCCAGCGATCTGCCCCCAGCCGCCCTCCCTCGCAGCGTGAAATGATCCCAGAGGAGAGAGCGGGCTCAGGTCGCAGCCTGTCAGGAGTGACAGGAGTCGGAGGGACCCATGTTCTTCATCAGGAGGGCTCTGTCCACTCCAAAGGGGCGGCTTTGGAAAAGCTGGAGCCCCTAAAATCTTCTCTATAACAAATCTTGTTCCTTCCTGCCCGTTGATGCTGGTTTGGTGGAAGTCGGGTTTTGTCCCCCAGAGATGAAGAATGAAACTGAGGGACATTGAGGTGAGCATAGCAGAGACATTATTTTATAGAAAGTAAAGCATAGGGGAAAAGCGCAGACTCCCCCAGAGTGGGAGAAGGGGACAGAGCCGCATAGGCAGCTAGGTTTGCCCTTTTTATAGAATGCTCACCCTTCAGTTGGTCATCTTCTCCCTTCCCCCAAACCTAAGACACGGGCACAGGAAATGCTGGTTGGGTCCAGCCTTGGGTTTGCACCTCAGGTATCTATAGAAAGAATGTGGCGCTTGCTTAGCAGAAGGGAGTCTCTGCATCTGCACCCACCTGCTGACCCTTCTTACCAGCACTGGGGAAGTCAAATTGATCTTAAAGGAAAAGAACCTGTCTTCCCTTGATTGACTCGAACATTCTAACTACTCTGACTGCCTAACTTTCCCCTCTGTCTCAGCGTCAGCAGACAGATAGGCAGACGGGTGTAGCTGTGTGATACGTTATACATGCACATACGTGTAAGTCACAAAGACACATTTATGTGCATCTCTGGTAAATAGCCCAAGTGCCTCTGCTTCAATTGAATCCATCGTAACTCTTGGATCTGAAACTTCAGTTGACACTTCCACCTGTCACCATTGTGTCTCTTAAATAACTTTTCCAAGATAGTAGGACTGAGGGAAAGCACTCACTAAGCAACCAAGTGTGGGCTCTGGCCACATATCTTCACAGACAGACAGATTAGTAAATAATCAGGGATTCTTCATCTGGGTCTCCTCCCTTTCCCTGACCCTGGGGTCACAGCCCAATGCCCCAGAGAAGCAGTCCAGCTAGCAGGTCATGCCACACATTCCACTGGACTGAGAGACTGAGGAGACTGGGTGGTGGGGGCTAGGGGGTCCTGCCTGGAGGAGTTCACTGCTGCACTCGGGCCTTGACGGTGCCAGTCAGCTACGTCATCTGGCTCCCCTAGATCTCAGATTCTGCATCTGATGGGACACCTCACTTTCAGCAACTACGGAATGAGGTGACAGGAAAGAGAAGAGCTTGGAATCTAAAATGACGTGGACAATCGGGGAAAGAAAGGTGGCTTCTAAAATACTGGCACATCTCTAGTACTCAGCGTTTCTACCTTCCTGTAAAATGACAGATGGCTCAAACATCTAAAAATGTCAAGTTAGAAAAAAGTACTTATCCTTATTAGCTGGCATTTCTCTGCTGGGAATCACAATGAGATGAGCTGGGAATCCCATCATATATAATTCAAATGTGCTGGAGCACTTCAGCTCTAAAATTATCCTTATGAGCGAAAAAGAAGAAAGACCTGTCTGCCAAGCCCTTAAAGAAAACAACCAAACTGAAGGCTGGCGAGGTCTCGATTTCTCATTCACATGTTTGACGCCCCAACCCAAGCCTACCAGGGATGCACCTCTGAGGGCCTGGGGCCTCCCCCACTAAGGGCGGCACCCTCAGCCTAAGCGGCCCTTCTGGGAAGCTGGTGACAGCTCTTTTGGCAGCCCACTGCCTGCTCCTACAGGCCAGCACACCTGTGCAGCCAGGCCCAGCTCACAGGGGAGAAGAGGCCCTGGCCCTAACCAGCGTGGTTCTTTTACTGTGTCACTTCTCCACCCCTGTCGCGTTCCTCTTGAATGTGGAGCCCTTTAGCAAGGGCTCCCGAGCATTCCCACAGCCCCACCCTGCCCAACACTCCTCTCAAGGCCCCTCAAGCCCCCTCCCACCATGGTTGCCTCCCGGCACTTGGTGTAGAGAGGTCGAGGCCCTGGCCAGCCACACAGGTCCTGTCTAAACACATGTCCTCATCAGAACCCCACTCAAGAGATTGAAAGTGTGGGGGCTGCACCCCACAAACACCAGCTTCCACACGTAGCTTCCCTTCCCAGATGAGTGCCACAGCTTGCCTGGTGATCAATCTCCCTTCATTCGCTTCAACCCAAAGCAATTAAATTTTGCCTGTCACTGTCCTCAACCTCAGGTTAAGAAACAGCTTGTAAGGCAGCCCCAGGCAAAGCCTCTTTGCTGACAGAGAAGGGTCCACTTATTCCTGATGTTTTTACATTAAAAGTAGGACATGCACGTGATAAGACATTCAAGAGCAAAAGAGAATACATGATGAGAGACTGCCCCCCCAGACAGAACCGCCGCTCACCTGGCCATTCCTAAAACGCCCTACTCCTCTCCAAGTGTGCACGCATGCAGATGTATTCATTTATTTCTTTAAGAGAGAGGGACAGTGAGAGAGAGGGAATCAACTTGATTTAGTTTTCATGTGGCTTTCGTTGCTCTGCCACATAGTTAACTGTATTTTTCAATGTAATATATACCGTAAATTTCTATTAGCACCCTGACACGTCATTCTTTTTAAACCACAAAATAAGATTCCATTTAATGCATATAGGACCATTGATATAATTAGTGTTCTGTTGAGGAATTTTTTAGAAAGATGCCCCCTCTTTTTCCATAATGAACAACACTGCGATGAACCTCTTTGATTTCCATGGAACAGATTCTTAACAGTGAGACTGATGATGTTGCTCCCCGCAGGGTTCCGGAGCGGGGAGCGGGCGGAACGACCTCGGCGGACCTTAGCCATTCCCCAGGGGCCGACAGGACAGGGCTGGGGACCAGGGGAGAGGAGTCGCTCCCCGCAGCATTCCAGAGCGAGGAGTGGGCAGAACGACCCGAACCTGGGCCGTCCCCCGAGGGGCCGAGTTAGGACAGGGCTGGGGCAAGGAGTCGCTCCCCGCAGCGTTCCGGAGTGAGGAGCGGGCAGAATGACCCGGCAGACCTGGGCCCTAGTCAGGAAGGGTCAGGGAGCCAGGAACGAGGGGGCTAACGCCAGCGGCCAGAATATGGGAACTGCATCTTCTACCGATGCTGATCTTTCCGACATCTCTCCTGATCTCTCCGGTTCTATGCGTCTTCTCTGCTTTCCTCCTTCAGGACAGGGCTGCTTTCCTCCTGGCTGCCTTCTTCTCTGGTTCTATGCTTTCTTTCTTCAGGACACGGCTGCTTGCTCTACCTGACGAGTCGCTACTCTATTTATCCATTACAACAACCAATAGGGGTACAGTGCAAACACATTTCTCCAATTGTAACAAATGAGTGGCGAATAGCTTAGTCATGCAGTCAGGCAATTTGCTAATTACAAGCCAGCTGCACCCCTTAGAGTTGTTTACCACCAATTCTTCTACAAGCCAGCTGGGCCTCATGTTCCCAACATCTCCTCCTTTTTTATTTTTTCTGAGAGGAGGATAACAGGTGACTGTGTCTGCCTTAGGTTTTTCCATTCACACCTCCCCTTTCTTACCTGTTATTGGAATAAGGCGCAGCGTAAGGCACCCTTCCTGTCTTAGGTTGATAAGGGGGTTGAAACGATTGACCCGACACTGACTACCAGCACCTTGAGCCTGAGGCATCCATATCATTGCTGACTCACGGTCATCAACTCTGAGGGCAGCACAAGCTTGCTTGATCCCTTCCATGTCTTTTTACCGCAAGACCAATCACAAAGCACATAATAATAATGACACTGGCCACTCTTCCCTAGGACTTACACATAGACCCAATGTCCACCAAAATGTCCATTTGTTCTTACAGTAGATAAACTTCATGGTCAATAGTCCAGAGTACAGGTGTTGATCTATAGCTCCTTGTTTTGCGAAAACATTTGCAGCTGGGAGGAGCCAGAATTTCTTCAATATCTTCCTGGCGGGTAATGTCCTGTGGGGGGGGGGATTTCCTCACACGGGGCACCACTATGTCGCTCCCCGCTCCAGAACCCTGTGGGGAGCGACAAGACCTAAGTGCGGCTGAGCAAAAACCTTTTTATTGGGATTGGCGGCTCCCAGGCCAGATTTACCTGCACTGCTGTAGTGAGGGTGGGCAGGGGAAGTGGTGTGAGGCCCAGCTGGACAGCGACTTTATAGACTGGGGTGGGCAGAGGAAGTTTGGGGGCCTTGTCCTTTAGGGATTGGCTGGGGATTCCATCAATCATCAGGCGATTGCGAGACGCCATTGGGGCTCGTCTGCCAGCATCTGATTGATTGTTCTTTCGTGCGGGGACTGCCTGATGCCCTGCCCCCAGCCACCTGGAATTGACCTCACACCTCTTGTCTGTGGTATTGCTGTCCATAGTTTCAGATACCCATTGTCAATTACAGGCTCACAATATTAGGTGGAAACTCCAGAAACAAAAAGGTTCATAGGTGTTTTGTCTGTTTGTTTTTTGGTTTTGTTGTTGTTGTTTTTGGTTTGTTTATTTGTTTTTAAAGAGAGAGGGACAGTGAAAGAAAGAGAGAATCAATTTTATTTCGTTTTTCACTTGGCTTTCATTGCTCCAAAACTTCATTGTGTACGTGGGGCTGAGGGTTGAACCCTCATCCTTGTGCATGCCAGGCAGGTGCCGTAACTGCGGAGCCACCACTCCAACCTGGTTAATAAGTTTTAAATTATTTGTTTCTCTGAGAAACAGAATGAAATCGTGTCCCATCCCATTGTGTTCCTCCTGGGGCGTGAATCCCTCCTTTCCCCAGAGCATCCCCTCAGTATACTCCACCACCAGTTAGTCGCTCAGTAGCCACCTTGGCTGTCACTTCGACTGTTGCAGTCCTGCGGGGCTGTGGTCAAGTCCCCTCGCTTTACTTCAAGTGTCCCCGCAGCACAAGAGTGCTGTCACTGGCAACTGGGTATGCCAAGAGAAGCTATAAGGAGTCTCAGTGAAAAGGTGAAAGTTCTTGAAGAAAGATAGTACATTGAGGTTAATAATATGTGAGTCATGGAAGTTATTGTTGTTAGTTTCTTACGGTGTCTAATTGATAAATTCAATTTTATCCTATTGGTGAGGTTTTGAGATGAAGCCGGATTCTGCTCCCACTGGCGAATGGAGTCTGGGCTGACTGCAGATTTCTGCAGCCAAAATAGCCGGTTTCTAGTGTTTGCAGCTATTCCCAGTTAAAACTGGGAATATGGGCTGGCTGCAGGTCTATGAGGCTAGTGTTAACAGCTCCCAGCTAAAAGCTGGGTCCCCCCATACTGTTAATGGTGCATTGCAGCTCTTAGTGTGGTGGAAATTCACCCCAGGAATTCAGCACCAATCTTCTGTGTTCTTGTCTCGCAAATTTGAAGAATAAAATCCACGGACAACCACGGAAGGGAAGAGTACAAGGAGTAGGATTTATTTAAGGAAGGAGAGCAGAGACTCCACAAAATGGAGGGGCACCTGGAAGCAGGACACCGTCTTATGTGTGCTAGAACTGGGTTTATATTGGTTTGGGTTTGAGCCTTGATTAAGGTTCAGTAAAGCAGGCATTGAGAAAAGCACCAATATCAATGGTTTAACTCTACGTAAAACAGGCATGGAAACTAAGCACCAAAGTCATTGGTTAAAATCTATGCGAAACAGGCAGCAACTCTTACCTAGTTCCCATCTGTGTCCAGCCCCACTTCTTAGTTTTCCCACCTCTGAGACCGAGGAGCTGCTCCCACAGGTGAGCCTCGTGGGCTTTTGCAATTGAAGGCCCTGAGCATGCCTGCTAGCTTCCAGGTGTGGCTGAACGGGGCCCAGGTCCCGACTACCTGGCCATCTCACTCTCCTAGTCTCAGTGAATACGTGTGTTGAAAACGCAGTATGCATAGGGTTTGGGTGCTCAGGTTTGGTACATCCGTGGTCCCAGGCACCCACGGGGGTCTTGTTTGTTACCGGAGTCAGTTGGTTTGCAGTGGTAGGGGGATGTGCGCAGCTCACCTTTCCTCCATCGAGGCCAGCCTCCCAAATTCACGCCTGGCCTCCTCCCACCCAGCCAGCACCGACCAACAGCCAACTCCAGCACCGCAGAAGCCAGCCTCCGTGCCTCGCCTACCAAGTAACTGTGACACCTCAGGAGAGAGCCCCAGCCCAAGGTCCACACCACCGCCACTCTGTGGGCAGGGTGGGCTCCCTGGCTCCCCACACCTGACTGTTCCTCTCTCCCTCCCTCCTCTCTCTGCCTGCCTTTTCCTGCAAACAAGCAGCTGAGCAGAGAAAACAGCCCCCAGCGGCCCTTAAAGGGACAGCACCCGGATTGAGAAGCTTTATCTGCAATGTGCAAGCAGAAACTATAAAGGGTGGAGGGGGAGGAGGGCGAGAGGAAAGCAGAGGAGGGGCGAGGAAGGGAACCCTGAGGAAGGATTAACTCAAAGCTGCTCTCTTTGAAAAGCAAGAACCTTAAAAACCCCTCCAGGAAGGGAGGCTTCTCCTGCCACGTGGTGCTGGCTCCAGGGTTTTTCTGTCACTGCAGAAGCCGCATTGACCACATTGGTTCCTTCTGTTTTTGCAAATATGACTTTTCTTTGTGGTTTGTGCTCCTGTGTGAATTTTGGGTGATGTCCTGTAGCCAGTTCCTTCGCTCTGGGAGAACAGAGCTAAAGAAACCATCGTGTAAATCAGAACAGTCCTATGATTCAGAGGACACATGTCCCCAGAATGCTTCCTTCGCCTGACTCCAGAGACGAGAAACCGTGGGTGGAAGCAAGCTGGGCTTACTTGGGAAACCGAAGGCCCAGCGTGAACGCCCAGCTCAGATTTGGCCAGAGTGATGCGTAGGGCAGATCCTGCGGCTCAGATGCCCCGTTGGGTCTACACCCATGGAAGCCTCCACTTGCAGCAGGCTGCAGGCACAAGGGACCCCAGGAATGGCAGCAGGACTGGCACAGGATCTACCCCAAGGAACATACCTCAGTTGCTCCTGGGTGGTGAGAGGATTACACTGGTGGTCACTGCTGAGGTACCAGGCCATCCACAGCAGGTTGCCTGGTGGCCACCAAAGAGACATATCCATACCCTGGACTCCAGAGCCTTTTGGTGAAAGCTCAAGAAGAGATCTTCCTACATGATCCAGGTCGTCCTACGTCTAATGACACATTTCCTTACAAGAGACACGAGAAGAGACGATCACATGCAGACAGCAGCAAAGGTCGGAGCCATGCAGCCAACAGACAGGGGCTATGTGCAGCCACCAGAGGCTGGACGGTGCAGGGAAGGACGCCCCTCAGCCCCCAGAGCCAGCACAGTCCTGAAAGCGGCTTCATTTCAGACTTCTGGCCTCCAGACGGAGGGAGGGGAGGTGCTATCGGTGGACTGTGTAGCTACAGCCACAGAAAACCCACACACCGGTCCTGCAAGCAGCCCCTCATCTCCTTGGTGACAAGCTGAGCAAACATATGTGGAACAAAGGATCCAATGGAACAGTCAAGTGGCAGGCCAAGGTCAGTTCCCAAGGCAGGGGCAAGCAAGACCACCGGCCTCTGAACGCAGAAAGGACTCTGCAGGTGCTCAGTGCACCCAAGAGCCACCCAATAACCAAGACCAGCACCGTGGACCCCGACCTCACACTGGAGGCAGCGTGGGTGCGGGTGGGCATCTTGGCAGATCCAGGTTGCCCCTCCGCCTCCCTCTCTCTCTTCTGCGTGGCCAAGTCACTAGCAAAATTCACCAGCCTCATGTGCATTCATAGAGCTTAATGAATACCAAAAGATTGAAATTTCCACTAATTGTTCTTTTGTCTTTTGGAGTGAAAAGAAAAATTATGAAGAACAGGGCTCAATGTAGAAATTTCACTCCATGAAGCAACCGTCTCAAGCCACAGACACCTGCACCCCCGACAGAAGCACCCGACGGGGTCCAGGTCTGCTTTCAGCTCAGGACAAGGTGAGAGCCAGCACTGAGCTCCCGAAAGGCAACTGTCACCACCCTGTTAGACCAGAACCAGCAAAAGCACCGCTGCAGAAGATGACGAGAAGGACCCGCCAAGGAGCTCGGCAAGCCAGCTGTCTCTAGGCCATCTTCATCGCCGCTGCCTGCCCTTGGAATGTCCTCCCAGGATTCCAGAGTTTCCAGCCATCAGCAGCAACTGGCAAACGTTACTAAGGGTGAGGCGTAAGAGCACTCGGCCAAGAGGAAGCGCACACCTTGATGTCATTCTTTCCCACCAGGGTCATAGGGAGCTAAGCTCTTCACACCTGGAAATCCGAGGGACAGATGCCTCGGGGTTAGGTGGGAGTCTTGCCGTGGCTCTAGGGAGGAAGCTAACGCCCCAGCCCACGTGAGCCCCAGGCCCAGCTGTGGATCAGCATCCCCTGCCAGCCAGCTTGAGGCAAATGCAGGGGCCAGTCTGGCTGAATCTGAGACTGGAGTGTCCACATGCCCTGGAGCCAAAGCCTTCACAGCAGCCCCCTCCCTCCCTCAGAGGTGCAGGACCCTAGGGCCCCTGGAACAGAGGTGCAGCCCAGGGCGCCCGGGCAGCGCTAGTGTGAGCAGAAGCATCTGGGCTTCTGGCAGGACCTGGAAGACACGGCGGGTGCCAGCGCCATCTGGTGGTGAAGCGCCCACACAGCACGGCCCTGCGAGGACACAGCCTGGGACCTCAGTGCCAGAGAGGTTCTCTCTCACAGCACGGGCTCCCTGCTTTATCCCTTCCCTCCTGAGCTGTAATCTGTGCGGCATTTATCCCTCTGAGAGGTAGCCACCGTCTCCTAAGGGAAGAGTCTTGACTCTGCAGTGACCGTTAGTTCAGAGCGCCTGCCCTTACCAGACCCTGGGACACAGCAGAGACTGCGGCCGGATGCAGGGCTCCGGCAGTCAAGGCCACCTGGAAGGCTGGGGGACAACGTGGAGTAGGGGCTCTTTAGGAAGAGCTTCTCCTTGGCCACCCGAAGTGAGCAAGCACTCTGGGTGTCTTTTTTTACCCACTCACCCATCACCACCACCACCGTGTGTGCCATGCAGGTTGTAGGTGGTGAGGGCCCAGCAGGAAGCAAAGCGGACTCACACCAAGTTAGTGATGGGGGAAGGAAGCAGGCTCTGGAAGGGACACCTGGGGAGGGGGGGTCTCCCTGAAGAGCAGCATTAGAATAGGCCTGAGGGACGCTGGGAGCCATGTGGGCTTCGGAGCAGAGAGGACACGATGCAGAGGACCCACGGTGGCAGCTTTGACAGACAGCAAGGAGCCCGTGTGGCTGGAGCATGGGTGAGGAGGGGGTGCAGGCCAGGAGGGCCTCCTGGGCCCCAGAAAGAATGCAGCTTTTCCTCTGAGGAGGAGCAGGGAGGAGCACAGCAGCGATCACCAGTCCTGCTCTCCCTGGGCTGCAGGGCTTTCCAGGACGTGGGACATTGCATGCTAAATCTGGGAGTCCCAGGAAAACTGGAACACGCTGGGCACCCTATGAGTGGGTAGCTGGTGGGCGGTGCTGCTGTAACAGGTGAGAGCTGATGCCACGGGAAGGAGGCCCATGAGGTCCATACCTGGAGACTAAGGCAGGGAGTAGAAGGTTCTCCCGGCTCCACGCTTCAGAATGGCCTGTTTTACGGGCTGTACCTGCCGAGAGGGGGCAGATGCTGTACTCACTAAGGAAATGCGCCAAGCTGAAAGTCACACGAAGAAAGCAGACAGGTGGACCCGCAGGGAAGAGCAGCAGCTTCCCCAGCCCTTCGCCATCTGCCCCTCCAGGTTCTCCAGTGTGCAGATCCTCTTCCCCTTCTTCCTCCTCATAAACTCCTGTTCATCCTTCAAAGCCCAGCCCATCTTTTGTGAAGACTCACTTGCATCGCACCCATCTAGCTCATCCTCCCTTTTCTACACCCTCTAATTCCGAACATACCTCTAAAACTGAGTGTACCCTCTGGCTGGTTATTACCCACATCAGTGTCTGTGTCCCCTGCCTGATACATCCCCGTGTCCCTGTGCCCAGCACAGCACCTAGTGTGAGGGATGAGGAGCTGCAACCAACAAGGAAGCCGTAGCTCCAAGAGGGAAGCTGGATGGGCTCCAAGGAGCCCCGGGGGAAAGCAGGGGTGGAGGAGGAGGCAGCCATCTTAGCCTGCTGACCTCAGGGGACAGGGACAGCCCGGCTAGGGGATCTTCTGAAGTAGCCTGCGCGCGGTCCTGAACCCATCACCAGGCGCGGGCAGGTGGGCTCCCTTGACTGGGAAGCAGGCCAAGGCCGCCTCAGCCCACAGGTAGAGAAGAGGACCCCACGCCCAGACTCCCTCTGGAGCAAATAGCAAGGGAGGAAATCAAAGGTGTCCCGACTAGGGAGGAAGAAGAGAAACCGACTATATGTAGAAATGCCAAAGCGTTCACACCAAAGAGCCAGCGAGTAAATTCAGTCAGGCTGGCTCAAGATCAGCCCTGCTCCTGCTCAGAAGCAGGAGACAGCAGACTCAGCAGCTCTGGCTGCAACCTGGGGACTCAGAGCACTCCGGTGGCCCAGGTGTGGCCTCCGGCTGCTGTCCTCAAACTCAGTTCAGTCCTGACACTAGTCACCTGGAGATAGCGTCCCAATCCCCGTGACCTGGCCTCTCTAACTCTCTGTAACTTGGGGTTCCTACAACCCCTTCCCTGGGTTCAGTTGCTTTGCTAGAGGGACTCACAGAACTCAGGGCAGAACTACTTATATTTACCCACTTCTTATAGAGGAGATATATATATTTTTTTTTTCAATGTCACAAAACACTAGCAATGAACAATCCGAACAAGGAAATCAAGAAAACAGCTCCTTTGATAATAGCATCCAAGACAATAACAAAACTATCTAGGAAGCAAAAGACATCAACAGAGAACCGTAAAGCATCACTGGAAGAAGTTAAAGAGCCACATAAACGGGGCAGCGCCATGTTCCCAGGCTGGAAGCGTGGAGTCCGTTCTGGTGGCAGCGCTGCCTGAGGGACCTTCGGATGTGACGCCTAGCAGAATTCCAACGGCTGCTTTGGCAGCGCTACAAAGGCCCGAGTCCTTGACTTCAGGTGGAAGTGTGTTGGTCGCATAACTGAGGAAACAGATGAGAGGAGGAAACGTCGATTTAGGCTCCCAGATTCAGCGGTTCCAGCCCAGGGCTGGCCAGCTCCTTTCCTCTAATGTAAAGCAGAACATCTCGACCAAAGAGGATGGCAGAGGGAAGTGGCTCAGCTCACGTGGCTAAGACGCAGAGAGGGGGACTGGAATGGGTTGGGGACAAGAAATGCCGTCAGAGGCACAGCTCCAGGGTCCCACTTCTTCCAGCCACGCCCCAAGGTTCAGTTTGCAGCACCTTCCCGTGGTCCCTTCAGCCATCATGGGATTAATCCTCCAAGGAAGTCACAGCCCTGAGCATCGTTTCCCTGGGAACCGGACCTTCAACCGTGAGACAGCAGGGGACATTCCAAATCATAACCACTGTCAGGTGCCAAACTGGAATGCAGACAGCCAAAGCAATACCAGAAAAGAACCATACTGAAAGAGTCCCACTTCTTTTTTTTTTAAGAGAGAGAGAAAAAGAATCAATTTTACTTAGTTTTTCATGTGGCTTTCATTGCTCCCAGACTTCAGTGTGTACGTGGTGCTGGGGTTTGAACTCGCGTCCTTGCACGAGCCAGGCAAGCTCCATCACTGCTGAGCCACTGCTCCAGCCCTGACGGCTTGGTTTTTGACAAGGATGCCAACATCGTTTAATACAAAAGAGCATCTTGTCAACAAACGGTGCTGGGATACACAGGTACCCACCTCCAGAAGAATCGATTAAACCCTCATCTGGTTCATGTGCAAAAATTAACTCAAAATGCATCGAAGAGCTGAAACTATAAAACTCTTAGAAGAAGACATGGGGCAAATCTTCAGATTTGGAATATAAGCAACAAATCAAAAATAGGTAGCTATAATTGCATGAAAATCAGAACTCTTTATGTATAGAAGGACACTATCAAGAACGTGAAAGATGGTATCGATAATGGGAGAAAATGTTTTCAAATTATGTATCAGGTAAGGATCTAGCATCCACAATATAGGAAGAAATTTAGTAATTCCAAAATATTAATCACCCATTTTAGAAACAGGCAAAAGAGGCTGGGGTGGTCTATCAGCAAGCAGAGCGCTTGCTGGACACGTGTGAGGACCCAGGTTCAAACCCCAGCACAGGTACACAACTAAGCGTTGGGGAAAAAACAGATGAAAAAAGAGATAAAATTGATTCTTTCTCTCTTAAAAATTTTTTAAATTAAAATAAGGAAATAAATAAAAACAATCAAATGAATTGAACAGATATTTCTCCAAAGAAAATATACAAATAACTAACAAATGGCAGAAAAGAGGCTCACCTTCACTGGCCATTAGGGAAATGCAAATCGAAAAAGCACAAGGAAATACTACTCCATGCCCATATCCATTCTAGGATATCTAGAATATTAATTATTATTTTATTTTAAAAGACAACAGAGTAACAAATATTAATGAGGATGTTGAGGATATGAAAAAATGAGCTATTATCCACTGTGGTGGGAATGCAAAATGGTGTGGCCACTGTAAAAAACAGCACGGCAGTTCCTCAAATAGGTACGCACAGAATTACCACATAACCCAATTATTCCACTCCTAGGAATATACCTAAAGAATTAAAAACTGATATTTGAATACGAATATTTGTAGGAGCAATCTTCATAATAGCCAAAAGGTGGAAGCCACCCAAATACTATAAATGGATAGAAAACTAAATTGTAGCACATAAATAAATGGAGTACTATTCAGCCATAAAAAGGAATGAAGAATGGAGGCATGCCACAGTGTGGATGTACCTAGAAAATCATTGTGCTCAGTGACAGAAGCCAGTCACAAAAGGTCACAGATTGCATGATTCCATTCCTATGAATTACACAGAATAGGTAGATTCATAGAGACCAAAAGAAGACAGGTGGTGGCCAAGGGCTGGGAAGGGAAAATGGAGGAGCAGCAGATTAACACACGAACGTGTTTTGGAACCAGAAAGAGCTGGTGATTGTATCTCGAAATGTCTAATTTTATGTTTTGTGAATTCTACCTCATTGAAAAGAAGAAATCCTCCCAGCAGAAATTTCACAGGAAATAAGAAGGGAACACGAGGGTTGGGTGAGGCTGTCCGTCCAGACACCACATCCCCATGAGCCCTCCACCCACAGCCAGGCAGTGAGTGCTGAGTCCTGGGCTGGCCTCTGTCCTGAGGACGCCAGTGCCCATCTCAGCCATTTGTTCCAGCCAGCTTCGGTTCCATGCAGACATCCTGGGGTCCCTGGACACCCCCTTATTGTAATCTCCAGGCAGCCTTAGATATGTCCAAGACATCAACTCTGCCTTATATCGCAAATGTGCATGCATGCACACTGGTGTCCCCAATACCACCCACCAGCTCCCCAGTGACGTGCACGGGCGAAGACTTCTTGGGGGCCTCATGTTCCCTGACCTTTGCTCACTGGAAGGCTCGCAATGTTAAACTGAAAGCAACTGTGCTTACCCATAGAGAGAAATTTCGGAAAACAGAATTCAGAAGCCTTAGGTCAAAAAATGAGAGTAATAATAATAATAATAACACCTCTCTTAGTGTACAGGTTCCAGTGCAGGGCAAGACAGGCTCTCCTCGGGGGTGACCTCCCCTCTCCTCTCCCTCTCCCTCTCCCCTCCCAGGCCACACCAGGGAAGTTCTGCCTCTACCTGCGTCCCCTCCCCACCCTCTGCTCTTTGACGGAACACACTCACACACACACACACACTCTCTCTCTCTCTCACACACACTCACACACACTCACACACTCGCACACTCACACACACTCACACACACTTGCACACTCACACACTCATACACACTCACACAAACTCTCACACACTCACACTCTCACACACACTCTCACACACAGTCACACCCTCTCACACACACTCACACACTCACTCACACACTCACACTCACACACTCTCACACACTCACTCGCACACTCACACTCACACACACACTCACGTCCTGTTCTTCCCATAACAGAGGCTAAGAGCCTGGGGACACCTGGGGCTGGAGGGAGGAAAGCAGCAAAGGGTGCTTCCTGCAGTCTCCGCCTGCTTCCCTCCGGTCTGTCACACTGGGACTCTTGTCGCACTGGCAGCAGGGGAACCTCAGCTAAGGCACAGAGACAGAGGTGCAGCAGAGGAGTTGGGCAGGGCCCCGTCTCCCACTGCGAGGACACCAGTGGCAGCTCATGTCACAGGAGAAGAGAAGGGTTCCAGGTGTTCCCAGAGGAGAGGGGTTTCTCAGCTCAGGCCCAGAAGGGTCCTTGACGTACGTGACGGGGAAATGCAGCACAAACTGGACAAACCTAGAAAGGCAGATGCGTTCAGGGAGTGTCTGCGGAGTGAGAGCCCCCACCCGGGCTGGGCCCGTGTTTCCAGAAGGGCTGTGCCAGGGGCTGGACTGGGGTGGAGCTGCTCCACTAGTTTTCCCTATTTTACAGAAGGCCGAGGGCCGAGGGCCGAGGGCCTGCTGCTCATGAGCTCCCACTGTCTTCTCTCTTCTTCTTCTTCTTCTTACTTTTTCGCAAGAGAGAGGGAGAGTGAAAGAGAGAAAAAAAGAGAGAGAGTCAATTTTATTTAGTTTTCCATGTGGCTTTCGTTGCTCCAACACTCCATTGTGTACGTGGTGCTGGGGTTTGAACCTGTGTCCTCGCTCACGCCAGGTAAGCACTGTGACCACGGAGTCACCGCTCCAGCCCCTGCTCCTTTCTTCTTAATGCTCTGGATGCCATGTATCTCTCTCCGTCTTCTGTCCCTACCCCAGGGTGCACCTGTCTTTCTGCCTCATCTCTGCTGCAGCCTCAGCCTGGAGCGGCACTGAGCCCAGGCTGAATCCTGGGTGGGGAGCACCCCATGCCTGGCCATAGCCCCTGCCAGAGTGGGAACATGTGAGGTCTGAGCCCGGCCACCTAGTCCGGGAGGCTGAAACCCACGCCCAGAACCTCACCCTTGTGACCTCCCAGTGTCCCAGAACAGCACTCTGAAGTCCAACTGCAGGGACCTCAAAGTTGGGAAACCATCCTCCTCCCAGCTCTGGGCAGCCCCATTCCTTGCTTTTCTCTGTTGAGTGGCCAGGCTGCATCCACCGCTTCTAGAATGCGCTTAATGAGCCCCCACTCTGCAGTACCTGAGGGACCCTGAGTGGTGGCAAGATGAGGCCAGCACCAAGGGTCCCGGAAGTCCCAAACACTTCTGTCCAGTGCTCCCGGTGGCTGCTTTATGACCATCTTTTAGGTTAACACAACCCAACTTTTAAAAGTTGATTCAAGATACAAAATGAAGTGCTAGGACGGTTGTCTCTGAAGGAAGAAGGGAAATGACTCTGAGTCAGAGACTCCAGACAGGTAAGAAGTTTGCAGGCCTACTGTGCTGGGTGCACAGACTGTATTAGCTTCCTGTGGCTGCTGTAACAAATGACCACAAACTTCGTGGCTCAAAACAACAGGACTGTCTTCTCTTGCAGCTCTGGAGACAGAAGCTTCCAGGGTGGGAGGGTGGCTCCTCCTCCTCTCTCTTTCGGCTGCCAGAGGCCACCTGTCCTTTGGCTCATGGCTGCCTTCCTCCACTTTCAAAATCACATCTCTCTCACCTATCATCACATCACCCTCTGCCTCTTCTGACCATCTTGCTTCCCTCTTCTACTGACCCTGTGACTACACCTAGGACTCCCCCAGACAATCCAGGATCATCTCCCCAGCTCAGGTTCCTTGGCTGGGAAGTCTCTCGCCACACAGGGTAAGAGCCACAGGTTCCAGGGATTAGGACACGGCAGCTTGGGGGCCAGTATTCAGCTGACCACAGGGATGACCAGGATGCTCCCCAGGGACCATAGACCTCCAACCAGGGCCTGGTGGGCTTCTCTAGCAGGAGACGGCCCAGCACTCACCTCCGGTCCAGTCCGCCCCTGAGAGATGCTTCTAGCATCTCCCTCAGCACCTACTGTACAGAGAAGGCTCCCCTTGCTCAGCAGCAGTGGGGTCTCCAGAAGCAGAGGCCACTCCGGCTTCCAGACTGCGCTCTGTCTGCCCAGGTGGGAAAAGCCGGGGTGCAATCCCAGTCATTCGTTTTCAATTACATGATCAGACTTCTTCACAACAAGAATATGCATATAAATCTAAAATACTTAAAAGGCCCTTGGTCACAGGACTGCAAGGATGACATTGCTTTCGTGCATATAGTTCTTACAACACAAGCAGAACACAGTGATCAAAACATAGCTGTCAAATTTCAATCAATATTGTTAGGTACAAAGAGTAGCTTTGTGTTGGCAATCTCTCTCTTAAGGATGTAGGTAGGGCTTTGATCCCAGTGACTTCCTGGGAGCCAGAGTCAGGGGTCAGCATTACCCTACTCCAGCCTTTTGCTTAGGCAAACGATGATAAAGTAGTTCCTGTGAGTACAGAAAGGTCAGAGTGAGCTTTGGTACAGCACTTCACTAGGTTCTTTGAACGCCTTTGCAGTCATTCGTTTCTTAAAAAAAAAAAAAAAAATCACCTATTGGTTAATTATGAAAAGTGATTTCAAATGATCCCTAAGCTGGAAAGCAAGTCAGGCCCTGTTTCGGTGTTTTGGAAACCACCCAACTTACAAAAGGACTTTTCACTCGTCTTTATAAGCGGTCACATTTCAGCTCCAAGAGATGGCACTAAAGGGGTCAGGCATCAAGGCTCATCAAACAGCTCTGAATTGTGCGTTAAGGTGAGAGGCTCCTCTTTTGACCTCTATTTTCCTAACACATTGGAAAAATGGAAATGCTATTAATTCAGTAGAGTTTTGCCAAGGCAAAGCTGATGGTGGATTTACAGTACTCAGTATAATTTTGGCAAAAGAGGATGAAAGTGTCCCCCTAAAGCGTGAATCAATGTCGAAGAAACTGAGCTGGCGGCCTCTGTCACCTTCTCTCCAAGGTGTTATCGTGGCGTCCTAGATGTGGACATTGCCTGACCATCCTTAAAATCATGCACATGACCCAGCCAGGGCACAGCCCAGGACACCCGTGGGAGAACCCACCCAGGTTAGCTGGTTTCATGAAGGCATTCTGTGTGTACCCTGGCGCTGGTGCCTGGTCACTGGATGGCAAACAGGAGAGGGCAGCTCCAGCCTGCGGCGCTGCCAGGAAGCCTTCACCCAATCGCCAATGCCAAGCACAGTAAGGAGGCTGGGAGCCCTGAGTGGCGGGGGTGCGCGGGAGGCTGCTGCTGTGCAGAGCTTTATTCTGACCTTGTCTGTCCTTGTCCTTGTGGGAGCAGTATGTCCTGGGACCACAGTAGGGCCATGGAAGAGGCAAGGTCCTTAAAGGGAAACCATCAACCATCTTCCAGCCCTCTCTGCAACACAGAGGAATCCAGAATATCCTTACCAGGAGTCCAACACCGCATCTAAAGCTTCCCGTTCAGGGCAACATGAGGAAGAAGGGAGGAGCCCCAAAGTCGGCCTGCATACCCCAGTTGGAAGTGTCCCCAACCCAGAGGTCTCTTTATTATTGTGCCTTGCGGCTCACACACTTTAGGGCATTGATTCTGGAGCCTGCAGCTGCTCTGGGTCGAGTGGAAAGTGATTGACTGGGAGAGAAAGGGGAAGGCGAGGCTGCGTGTGCAGGCGGACGCGCTGGGGAAAGTCCCTGGACACCGGGCTCCTACTCGCGCCCCAGGGAAGCCAAGCCCCAGGGAGAGGGCACTGGGCTGTTCCTGCAGCTCTCTGAACTGCTGTTCCACCTCCTCTCCTGGCTTCTGGTGACTTTCCTTTCCCACCAGCTCCATCATGGGGCACAGTTTCTCGGGTTCTGTCGTTAGCGACATTGCTAACGGTAATGAAAACACTATAGAAGTTTTATGAAAGGATTTGAATCACTGGCCATAAGAAGGGTGGGGACAAGCAATGGGTGGGGACAAGCCAAAAGCAGACAAGACTGAATCCTGGAGCAGCAAAGGAAGAGTCATCATCCCAGCCAATCAGGCACAGGGTGGAGGTCAGAGGACACCATCTGCATAGAGTCCACAACAGGTAAAACTGTGGCTGCAGCCCTGTGCCCACCAGACCCCCAACCCCCTCAGTCAGGCAGGCCACTGGCTGACGCTGTGGTTGGAGCCGGCCGCCTCCTCAGTCTCTTCTCTGCTCCTCCCACTCTCACTCCTTCTCTCTGTCTCCCTTTTCCACTCTGATCTTTTCAGCCACATCCCAGACCTGCCTGTCCACCAGGGCTTACACCACCTGATGCCCCTGGAGTTACAAAGAATCTGCCGTGTGCACAGGGGTGGCCTCTTTCCCACCCCGCTTGGAACAAGGGCCCTGGAGCCTGGACAGGTGCCCCAGGCTACTCTCCTCCCTCCCTCTCACCACACCTGTGGGCTCACATCTGGGACTTAGTGGGTGCTCTGCTCACAGTCAGGAACGCAGCCTCCACGTTCCCCGTTGTTCTCCTGGAACAGCATGGTCTGATGTGAAGTGGCTCCCAGGGGTGCCTGGAAAAGCACAAAAAGTCAGGGACCGCACGCAACTGCTCCACGGGCGCCACTGCGGCTCCAAGCGCCGCTTGCGGTCGGGGAAGTGCGTTTGAGCCCTGACAACGCAGCCAAGCTCCGGGTGCTGGAAACTATTAAAGAATATCTCATTTGAAAATGAGCAAGGCACCTTCTCATCTGGGTTCCCAGCTAACGTAAACGCTGAAAGCAAATCAATCACTAGGGGAGAGAGAACAAGGAGCTGTATGTTTTGAAGTGTGGGAGCCAGCATTTCCAGACAGGGACTTCACATTTGGGTTCAGAAGGGAAAGAGGAGGGGCCAGCGTGCTACAAGATTCAGATGCGCCCTGAGCTCTGCACTCAGCCAGCTGAGCAGTGGGGGGTGGGGGGCAGGCATGGCCGCTACCTCAGTTTCTCTGTCTGCAACAGGAGGATGGGAATGGTGCTGCAGCCCTTCCACCTGGATGAACCAGGACTCTCCAGGAAGTTCGTGGATGCTTTTGGCCCTGACATTCCCTCCCAAGATTCCCACCTCTGATGCCTGCCTTGCCTGGTGCATGCTGGGGGAAGAGCACTGCATTTCAGCACACTTGCTATTTCTACCCATTCCACAAACAAACCACAAATTTAAAAACAAATAGAAAGAAAAGAAATTCTCATCAATCACCACCATCCACCTCTGCAGGGCCTGTAAAATGCATCCAAGTATCAACCTTCTAGCAAACGAAAACCCCTTCTCACAGGCCCTGCACTGCGGATATTTTAGGATCAATTTTAGATGGCTGCACAGCAGCAGAAACTTGACAGAGAAATCCACACACATGGGTAGGCATCTCCGAGAGACCTCGGTTTTCTCATCCAAACTAAATCGCAATGTCATGCTTGTCTTGAGGGACCAAATCCTTCTGTCTCTCCATTTAATTCACTGTGCGTTCCTGCCATATGCTGGAGATGCTCAGGTCTTGCTTTGATTTTCCACTTAATCTCCAAAAGGAATGTCTCAGTCCTGCGGTAGCCACCAGCAAATCAGTTAATTGGGCCCTGACTGCAGACAGCTCTGCCCCTGCCTCCACCACTTTTGAAGCAGTTCAGTTCCACATGTGACAAAGTGATCTGCACAGATTCACAGAAATGGGAGCCTCCTTTTAAGAGAAGTCATCCAAGTTACAAAAATGAGTCCAGAAACAAACCCAGCCCTAGGAGTCCCGGTGAGCTGAGCCTGACTGGCCAGCAAGTCTGAGGGCAAATCCCTTCACCAGCTTGCAGAATGATCACGGGAAAGATGCAGTCACGAAATGTAGGCAGACCACCGTGCCCGTGCCCCAGAAAACGCACTTCATGCTGCAGAGAGCTTTCCAAAGCGGGGGGTGGCCTACATGGGTCCGTGGAGACAAACCACCACTTCCTTCACCTGCCTCTTCTATTTCCTGTTTGTTTTTTAAAAGAGAGAAAGAGGGACAGTGTGTGTGTGTGCGAGAGAGAGAGAATCAATTCTATTTAGTTTTTCATCTAGCTTTTGTTGCTGCGGGACTTGGCTGTGTGTGGGGTGCTGGGGTTCGAGCCAGGTCCTCGTGCATGTGAGGCAAGCGCCATAACCACTGAGCAAGCGCTCCAGCCCCATGCCTTTTCACTACGTCCAAATTTAACCAACTTTTCACCAGGAACAATGTGGCGTAATTTTTCACCAAGTCCAGAAAGTTAGGGCAACTCCTGTTTATTACAATCAGCCCAAAAGTTCCCCCTCTAAGCCCTCCTGGTCCCTTCAACATAGGGAAAACACAGGAGAAGGTGGTTCTAACATTTCCATCAGATGTGAAGCAGGAGCCTCGCTCTCCTGCTACTAACAGGCAATTCCACCAGGATGGCAGGCAGAACCACCCACCTTAGAACCATCCACCCCCATATTGAAGACCCTCCAGAGCCGACTAGCTGGGCCTCCTCACAGGCCCACCCTTGAGGTCTATGGGCCATAGTGGAGTGTAAATACCCCCGCCGCAGGTCTCTTCTCTCCTGCCCTCTCTGCCCAGCTTCCCCTGCAAGGGTCCTTGGGTGTGCGTGTGGTTTCATCCTGACTCGCTTGCTTGGGTTCTCCGCACAGCCCCCAGCCCCAGTGTCCACACAGTCAACTCCACAACTCCAGCCTGTGTGATCTTGGGGAAGGTGTTCCTGAGTCCCAGATGCCTGGGCAGCAGTAAGGGCTGGGCGCAGGTTCCAGAGGAACTGGTGGTCTTGGGCCTTTGGACTTCTCACTCCAGGGAAGAAGGCCAGCGTGGGTACCAGGGCCAGAGAAGCCAGTGCTGTCCTCACTCCAAGAAGCAGCCTCTGCCTACCACCGGGACCTTCCAGGCAAAGCAGAGTGGCACCATCATTGTGACCCAGAGGCTTCCCTGGGTGGGAAGGAAGCACACATTCCGCTGACAACCTCCAGGGCCAGCGAGTCAGCTCGTTGGGCTCAAAGGAGAGCAGTATCCCCATTCTTTCCAGTCTCTCCAGCAGTGAGAAGGGCACATGGACAAAGCCACTTCACCTCCACACCTGCAGACCCCTTCACAAGCCACCCTCCCCAGGCCACCATTCAGCTTAAGGACACAGGGGACAGCAAGATGAGGGCCGTCCTTGAGTCCAAAGCCATCCCCCAGCTGCCCAAAGCTCTGCAACAGTGGCCCACAGGCTGCTGTGAGGCCCATCGCAAAGGCCACAGCTCCAAGGACAGGTGCCAGGCTGGGTGGAGGCCACCAAGCCGACACTCAGCTCTGTACCACAAACCAACCACTCAGAGTCAGCCCAGGTCTGCACCGAGCCCTCAGAAGGCAGTAGAGAGGAGAGCTGGTAGGCACGTTGAGGGAGCCCCACAAGCAGCCATGGGTGTGTGGACCCAGCAGCACAAGCCAGGAACGTGTCTTCCACACAAGGAGCTCTTCAGGAGCTCATGGGCTCTGAACACAGGGCAGAATGGCCCAGGCAGGCACCGAGGTCCCAGCCCCCTGGAGTAAGCACCATCCCAGAACGCTCAGGCAAGGAAAAGGGGTGGTAGGCAGGGGACACGAGACTAAAAGGCAGGATGTCCCTCCAGGAGGGCAGCACCACATCACGCCATGGGGACGTGAGTCTAGGGAGCAGGGTGTCCCTCCAGGAAGACACCCCCACATCATACCATGGGAACGCAAGCCTATAGGGCAGGGTGTCCCTCTGGGAGGGCACCATCACATCATACCATGGGGATGCGAGCCTACAGGGCAGAGGATCCCTCCAGGAGGGCACTGCCACTTCACGCCATGTTGAGGCACCATTTCTCGTTACTGTTGATGTAACCTGTCTTCCCTGGCCTGCCCTGTCCCCGCCAGCGGGGCCATGATGACGCTCATCATGCAGCAAATCCCCAAGTCCCTGGAGGCCCTGGCTGGGAACGCAGAGAGAAGCTGAGGCAGCAATGGGGGTGGTGCAGCAGGGTTGCCTGCACCTGCCTGGGGCCTATGTATTCCTTCCTTCCCAGGGAGGAAGAGGCCACACCTGTGGGAGACAGAAAAGCCTCCCCCAGCTTCTCTGCTGAGGTCAGGCTGTGGCTCAGGATGTCTGAGGGTGAGGTGGCGCCCCCATGCAGGAGTTCTGGCAGACATGGGACTCTGTGGTCACCACTAAGAATCAGAGAAGCCCCTGAGCAAGATGTGGCTTTTCAGAAGCCAAGTGTCCAAGGAGCAATGATCAAAGATGGCTTTATGCTAAAATAAGGCTTTTCTAAAAAATAAGGCTTTTCATTTTGCAACGAACTGTCTCGAGATTCTTCTTGTCCGTCTTATCTTATGTCCCAATACACACACACACACACACACACACACACAGGAGCACAAAGTGAAAGAACTTAGGAAAAGGCTTATACAGAGCTGGAGCCAAGACCTCCAGCCCGAGCCTCCTCTCTCCCCTCCCTGTGTGGCCTCTGTCTGTCGGCCTCTCCCTCCCACCCTGTCAGGTTCAAGCTCAGCGAAGAAGGGCTCAGTGTTTTCCTGTGGCTCCACAAGCTCTGAGAGCCACCACTGACCTGGGTCATGAGCCACCCACGTGGCTCTGGGAACATCCATGCTTTTGCTCAGGCCTGGGCCTGTGCTCCTCGCCCAAAGCCGGAAAGTAGTGAGGGCTGCATCCCCAGATGAGGCCAGGGCTGTGAGGAAGTCGATGTCCACTGCGTCCTGGCTCCTCCATGAATTCGCTGTCACTTGGGCAAGCCACCGGACCTCGCAATGAGTCCAGCTGGAGCAGAAAACACCGCCCAGCCCGTGCGTCACTGAGTGGCTGAAAAGATGGAAGAATGCAAAGGGGTGGGAGCAGGGTGCTCACCTGGGAGCCCAGGACCTGCTCAGGGCCCTGCCTCTGGCTGCTGCTCTTCCTCCTATAGCTGCTGCATCAGGAGCTGTGGGTCGGCGCCTCTGGAATGGTCACTGAAGGAGAGCAATCTGCAAGGCGTTATTAGGTGCTGCCAGAACTGTGAATATAGCAGACAAGAGTCAGATCAGGAAGGTAGAAGAGCAGTCGTAGTAACAAGCTAAAAGTGGCTTGCAACTGAGGGGGCGGCGGGAGGGTGCTGGCCTCGGGTCCCTTCCCACTTTCCCAGAACCTTCCTTCCCAGCTCCTGGAACGCAGGAGTTCTGAAGAGACTCACTCACTGATTCCACCAGCAACCGCTGAACGAGGAACAAAGGCACGCACAAACTTACAAACCGGGTGCTACACCTGCTACTGTGCAGCCGTGATCGCTAATGCTCACCCAAAAATAGAAGGCATGCAATGTTCCGCTCAGGTTCTGAGCAGCAGGGAAGGGTGCCCAAGAATTCCTAACTCAGATCTGTCCACCTGGCTCCAGCTGCCTTGGGGATCTCCACACCACCTTGTGAGCCTCGTCAAGTCCTGGGGTCTCTGCTGAACTGAGATCACTTTACACATGCTGTTTTATATTAGGAAATCATTTTGCCCAACTTTTCTAAAAGTTATTATAACAAAGAATGGCAGTCTCCACTCTGCCATGGAGCAGCTGCTCTCTGCTGGCTGATCCCACCCACGAGGGGCAGATGAGCGCCGTCATCAATCCAGCGAAGCAACACTAGTGTATTTCTACAAAGACTTGGTCACCTTGCTCCACAAGGAGCACTTCAAGCTCTCTACGCCGTCTGCTCTCAGCAAACGACCATCACAAAGAGAACTAGGAACATCAGATGGGAACCCAGCCTATCTACGCTTCCCAATCATCCAGATATTTCCACAAGCTTTCCTCCACCCAAGTCCATCCCTTCCTGCCCTCCCATAACAAGAGAAGGTGCCCTCCTCTTGGGGAAGTCCATTCCCAGTCTGCTGCTCTGGATCTGGTACCCTTTCCACATTGTCTGTAAATGTGGGCAACCCAGCAACCCAGTGTGCCCAAGGCTGCCAGGCTTCAGCACTACAAGTCCTGTGCACTGGGAAACCTCTCAGTCCTGGGCGATCCAGAACAGTTGACCACGCTGAAGCACCATAAAGAAGCCCTGCTTCCTCCCGACTGTCAACCGCTCAATGCCAATGAAACCTAGTGTCAGTCAATATATCATCATGCTGGTCTCCCCACCACAGGAAAGCAAAGACTTCCTTAGTTTCCCCAGTTCCCTACCAGCCACGGCACTCTATTTTTTTCTCTTCACACCTACAAGAAAATTCTTTGAAGAGTTGTATATATTTCCATCCTCTTCTTCTTGCCGCTCACCCCCAAAGCATCTCCCGCTCTCTGATCCCCATGTCGGAGGTCCCTCTAGAACATCTTCCCAAGGTTGTCAATGACCTCTGCTCTCTAAGTCCCATACACTGGTTCCAGTCTCCATTTCACTTGTCCGTCCTGCAGTGTTTGATGAGTCCCTCTCCCTTCCCTCTGGAACCTCTCTCCTCCCTGGTTCCTATGACATCAAACCTACCTGGTCTTTCCCCTGCCGCTGTTCAGGCTCAACTGTCTGTAACCAGCCATGAAATGTCGAGCTCCTCAAGATTCCATGCATAGAGAAATGAATGGCAAGTCTCCCTGATCCGCCAAACATTACTCCCTGTTGCTTTTGTAAAACCCAAACTTCTTATAAGAGGCCTAAGACAATGGGCTATAGACAACACCCAAGTCAGACAGATAGCAAAAACCTTAAAATCACACTCGAAAGGCAGCCTGCTGAAACATGAATTCCACCCCCATCATGAACATACTGTCACCGCTAAGAGTCAAATACGCATTTAACTAAAAAAATAAAAACCGAAGACGTTTTCCTAAACATCTATCCAGATGCTACACAATAGTCAAGAGAAAAGCAAAGCAACCGTCTGTTCTGCTTCTTATTAGAAAGTAGAGCTGCTAACCAACAGGTGAGGGCAAACAGGAGATCCATGTCCACCTAGATACTGCAGACCCTGGAGAGTCCCCGTAGATGACCACTGTCCCGTGAGGAGAGGGGCAAACCTTTGCAAGCACCAACACCTGGTGACATCCTGCCAGGGGTCAGAGCATGCAGCCCCATAGAGCCTAGGCCCGAATCCACCGGTAAGCTGCGTTAACGGGAAACTTGAATGCTGGCCAGCAGGTCAGAAAGCAATTGCCATTGGAAAGGAGGAGGAGGGGACATGCCACGCCATTGGGACCAGCCCAGATATCAACGGATCAAACTACAGAAAATAAAAGATACGATTGATCCATAAACCCAGAGCCAAGGGGTTTCTGCTTCCCCACGCCATCCCAGTCCTACCACACAGACACCGCTCAGCCAGATCTTTACATCCAATGGGTCACCTTACAAAGATCAAAAGCCAGCACCTTCAAGCTATAACAAGGGTAATGACAGTCATCTGTGCTTCACACGTGATGTCATTAAGAACAGGCTGAGGGCTCAGAACTGCTGGAAATTCAGGTCTCGGCTCACCTAATACACAATTCGTCTCTAACGATCTGGGACAGATGCAAGGGTCCCCTCCCTGCCCTTTGACCTGGACCATACACACAATCAATTGCAGTGCCATGGAAGTGCTGCTGTTAAAATCGAAATCACTGAAAAAATGCTGTGACCCAGCATCCTGGTACCTGCTGTTCCTGCTCTCAGACACTCTGCTGAGCATCTCTCGGCACACTGGCTGCCCGAGCCAGAACGTGCTGGACCTCCCTCCCAGGAGGCACACAGATCAGCCCAACGAGGAACACGCTGTTGATATTCTGATCTTCCTGGACTTTAAAAGGTAGAGCCAAATAAGTGATTGCGCCACGTGTTATGAGTATCATCTCTCCCGGGGGCAAGGGCAAGCAGAGGTGTGACCGTACATTGATGGGACGCTCCATTCCTACTAGAATCCAAGGCCCAGGTGGAACATGGACACCTGCGGTGATTCATGAGCCAATGGCGGGAGTGCTTTCATTTTTTCCTGGAAATGTTTGATTCTCATTCAATATAAAAATCTCGTATTTGAAATGTCAAGCTCCGCTGCTTTTCCACCATCCACGGTTTGGAATGAGGACTGCAGAGATCAGTTAGCACAGGTTCTATAAATCAATACTTCCACCTGGATTTAGACCAGAGGACACTGATTTCCAGCAAGCACCACACGTGTATTTATGAGCATGTGCTAACTCAGAGGGCTTGCCTCGCACTCTGTAAACAAAACCAAATTTTTGACAAGTTTGGAAGAGTCCAAGTCTGAACAAAGGATACAGGTTCCTGAATAGAGACATCAGCAGACTTGACTCCCACCTCGTCCACCGTGCGCTGTTAGCTGAAGAACAGAGAAGCCTCGGCATATCACAGTGCTGTACGCTTTCTAGACACGTGGGTCCTGGGCCGTTCCTGACAGTGAGATCCAGCGTGTGAGGAACTAGAAGCAGCTCTGCAGCTTATTACGCTAACTGTGCAGAGGGAGCTGCATAAAGTTTTCTAGTGCGGCAGCAAAGGAACAACGGTGCCTCGGGGTAGGACAAGACCTGCTGTGTGTCACCACAGTCCTGGTGCAGCCTGGAAATTCGCGGATGAAAGCTGACCTACTGAACCTAGTTTGGCCGGTTCACCGTCACCAAGATTCAGAGACTGTTCCAATCACAGGGGACCCAAACTGACTTTTCAAAATTTGTCCAGTATTTCACTTTAAGGTTGAATTTAGTAGAGTCCATAAGAAGATGCCGTTGCTCCTGTAATTGTGTCTATGTTACCTTTCTGATAGCTGTGCTTTGAGGATGTCCTCCCCAGCAAAAAAAAAAAAAAAAAAAAAAAAAAATTCATGTGTTGCGAGGGTAACTCCTCAAAGCTGCAGCGCTGAGAGGTGGAGCCCACCAGGTGTTTGGATCATGGGGGCGGAGCCTCACGTGTGGATTGATAGTCATGGGGCAGAGCCTCACTGTGGATTGATGTCATGGGGTGGAGCCTCGTGCATGCATTGACGTCAGGGGACGGAGCCTCATGGGTGGATTGATGCCTTTCCCAGGAAGTGGGTTAGCCACCCAGGAGTCCAGCCCCCTTTTCTGTCTTCAGCAGGCACCTGCCTGCCCATCTGCTTTCCACCTGAGTTGCAGCAGCATGAGACCCTCATCAGAAACAGCAGATACCAGCACCGTGATCCTGGACCTCCAGCCTCGGAACCGTGAGCTAAGTAAAGCTCTTTTCATTATAAATTACCTACTCTCAGGTATTCTGTGTAGCAACCGAAAATGAACAAAGACATTGGCACTGAATTTGTGAATCAGCCTGTAGGGGTCTTGTTTGTTTTTTAAGATCTATTGCTTTTGATTAAAAATCTTCTCAAGTCTATGTTCAAAGAGAAACACTTGTTTCTTGCTGTCCATGGCCTCCTGCTGGCTTCTCCTTCCCTTGCCCACCAGCTGTCCTTCCCCATGGGAAGGGCACTTTTCGAATCTTCCTGAAAATGACTTTGAGTTGAGGACGGAGGGTAGTAAATTTGGCAATTGCTTTGCCCTCCTGCCACTAACTCTAGGAGTTGAAAAGAGTGGAGGCATTTCTTTTTTGACAGGCTATTAATAAGGCAGAGGACAAACCGATCCTCTGAGAACAGGGGAAGTTTATCACTCTGCAGATTGATCAGAGATGGCTCCCGAGGTGCGAAATGCAGGAAAACAGAAACAACTGTGGAAAGGCAGTAAAAGTGAAGTATGGCCAGGCCGGCCCGAGCTCGGCTTGATCTCCAGCGACTGCTCCCCAGCTTATCCCTACTCCTGGAACATCAGACAGGTTCAAGCCCTGAAGGGCAGTCGGGGGCAAGGCTGACACCGTGTTCCCGAGCACAAGCAAATCAACCAGTCACTAAATCGGGCCTTGGGCACATGCATCTCACACAGCACACGCCTCTCAGTTTGGGGAACTGAGTATTGTTTTCGTAGGCATTAATGGCTTCATATTCTTTGGCAAATTAAGCACAAATCAGTAAAAATTCCTACTCTCTAGTAGCCATGCTGCCTTCAGGAGACCCTTCTCCATTTTCACCTTTTCAAGTGACTGCCTAACTAGTTTGCAGCACTCATTGGGCTAGAGAGCTAGGTCCCAGGGGAAGGGCTTCGATGCAAATAGTAGACGGAGACTCCAAGACACTCGTGGGTTCTGCTACCTGCAATGACCCCTGTCCAGCTCAAGGGCTCCTTCCTTCTTCAGAGGCCTTCCCTCCAGCCCCAGCCCGGAGAGAAGCCCAGGGCCCTTTTTCTCGCACATTCTTTCTGGGCTGTTAATTTCATCCTTGCTCACCAGCAGCCTCTCGCTAGCGATTATGCTTCTCACGAGTGACGGCATTGTCTGTCCAGCCGGATTTGTGACGTTGTAAGGGTCACGGGTGTACGAAGTCCTGGCTCCACTCTAATTCTCACGCCCTCGATTCCTATTGAGGCTTACCTGTCCCACTGCAGACGGGCTCCACAGGGCAGATGCAGTGCCCGCCGTCAGTTTACGTTCCATCAGAGAATACAGGCTTTTTTCCTCTTCTCTTAGTACCAGGGGTGGAACCAGACACGCTCCGCCACTCAGCTATGCCCCAGCCTTTTTTTTTTTTTTAGACAGGGACTCATTACATTCCCCAGGCTGGACTTGAACTTGTGACACTCCTGCCTCAGCTTCCCGAGTTACTGGGATCACAGGGATGCCCCAGGACACCCAGCAAGAAAATAGGTGCTTTATAAACAATTACAAATGTATGACAGCCATGCCACAAAGAGGACGGTCACATGTGATGGGCGTTTCTGAGAGGGAAACCTGACCCAGTGTGGAGACCAGGAAAGAACCCCTGGAGCAGGCACCCCTGGCCCTGAGCAGGGCTACGAGTCAGCCAGGTGGAGGGAGGACGAGGTCAGGCAGGGGAAGGAACCATCCCAGCAGAGACTCACGGGGATGCTGTCGGGATTTTGGATTTCACTCTAGAAACAAACGTTACTAGAATACTCTTAGCAGAGCACGGATATGATCAAACCTGCTTTGTTCAAAGGTCACCATAATGGCAGGGGGCAGAACCCAGCCTAGTGTGGGGTGGCTGGAGGCAAGAGTGACTGCCATCAAGTTGAGGGTGACAGGGACCAGGGAAATGGCAATGGGGAAGGAAGCAGAGATTCTAAAAGTATCCAGGTGCTCAACCAACCATGTGTGTTAAGGAGCTGGACTCTGGGGCCAGGGAGAGATTCTGTCCAGGTGGTTGTACCATTGACTGAAATCAGGACCCTGGAGTGAGGAACAGGTTTGGAGGGAAAGGGGCTGAACGTCCACAGGAAGACGCCCAGCAGGCAGGGGGACCCAGGGGTCTGGAGATGAGCAGGGAGGAGATTTCAAAGTCAGCTGCCTGTGAAATCGAATGTGATTGAGAGCAAGCAGGATGGAAAGACTGCAGGCAGACAGGAAGCTTCAGAGACCCCGGAGGAGGATCCTGGGGGCCAAGAGAACCCCGGAGGAGGAGATGGTAGGCAGGGTAGGTGTGGAGCCCACACATGCCTGGGGAGAACGGATTCCTGCAAGGTTCCTTTGAGCGTTTTGCGACCAGTCTGTCACTGCCTGTGATGGCGGAGTTGCTGTTTTGACGAGGAGAGGAGCGAGGGGCGAGAGAACTGGGATGGGGTCATCAAGAGTTCACCCCTGCTGTCTTGAACGCTTGGCTGCTGAGGGCGATGCAGCCAGTGCTGCCTAAGAGCTTCAGTGTTCTCAAAAGTACAGTGCCTGCTGCAGTGCCCGAGCATTACCACGGTAGACACGAGCCCTCAGGCCCATCCCATGGCCCTTCTGAATACACTGTACCCGGCCAAAAGATCCTGTCCCTTGCTAAGGCTGCCCCTCATAGCTCTTCGTGGTCCTAATTGCCAAACTCAAAACTCGGAGGTTTGATTGATCTTTTTTTAACAAAGAGAGAGGGACAGTGAGAGAGAGAAAAAGAGCGAATCAATTTTACTTAGTTTTTCACGTGGCTTTCGTTGCTCCGACACTTCATTGTGTACGTGTGCTGGGGTTCGAACCTGTGTCCTCATGCATGCCAGGCAAGTACCATAACCGCTCCAGCCACCTTGATTAATTTTTAATAGACTCTAAACTCAGTTGAAATAACTGTGTTCAACTACATTGACAATAGTATCACACAAGCTTTTCAAGCTTCATAAAATTGCCTAAGTCCTTCAAAGTCTGCTTTTTTTTCCTTCACAGAGAAGATATTTTAGGTGTAAATATCCTTTTTTATTTTATTTGAGAAGGAAGAGGTAAGAATTTTAACCCAATTTTTTTTTTTTTCTAAGAGAGAGGGACAGGGGCTGGAGCGGTGGCTCGGCCGTTACGGCACTTGCCCTGCATGCACAGGGACACAGGTTCAAACCCCAGCACCACGTACACAATGAAGTCTTAGAGCAATGAAAGCCACGTGAAAAACTAAATTTAAAAATTGTTTCTCTCTTTCTCTCTCTTGTTCTCTCTCTCTCGCTGTCCCTCTCTTTTAGAGAGAGACAGAGAGAGAGAGAGGGAAAGAGAAACAATTTTTATTCAGTTTTTCATGTGGCTTTTGTTCCTCTGGCACTTCGTTGTGTACGCAATGCTGGGGTTTGAACCCGCGTACTCACGCATGCCAGGCAAGCGCTGTAACCATCGAGCCACCGCTCCAGCCCCTAGGCCGAATTTTTTTAAAATGTTTGAGAAGAGTTTATAATTTATAGACACTGCATTCAGACAAGTAGCTGGAACTGACTTTATTTCTCTACCCTGGAAATTAACTTCTGGTTGAAATTGTTACTTAACAAGTTTCCCTCCCCACCCTAAGGGCCACCTGAACCTAGCCGGCAGGACATCATTTTGCCCCAGGGTCTGGCCCAAGTGCGTCCTGTCTCTTCATCCTCATCCCCAGACCTGAGAAATGACGGAAATGGCAATTCCTCAGGAAAGACAGACAGGGTGAGCCGGACACCCTGAGGCCTGGGAGGGCTGTCATCCACCCCTGCGGTCACAGTTTGGACAAATCCTCTCTCTTCTTCTGTGTGCTCCTTAAGCCTCCTCCTCCTCGTCACCTGTGAGCTCACGCTTTTCCCTGAAGCAGAGTTTACTATTTTGTTTTTGTTTCTTCCTTTGAACCTGGGATCCCGTGGGTTTTCCTGGATCAGTGAGCCCCTGGCCATTTGCAACTGCTGAATGGATTTCTTTTTAAGAAAGGAGAATGTGAGTCCCATCACATTCCCCAAAGGGGCTCTGAACACAAGAAGCAAGCGCTGCTGTCTGAAAACTGCAGACTAAGGAGGGACATTAAAGATGCTAAGCAACAAACAGCGTCTGAAATGTTCAAGGATGACTGTGCAGAGTCACCCGACATCAACAGCGAGGGGGCCGTGGCGTCCCCGGACCTCTCCCTGCATCAACAGGACACTTGGTGCAAGGGACACTAATTCTGCCAGAAAGGCAGTGGCTTTCACATGCCACCCAGGCAAGGAAGGGAAGTAAGCAGATTGCTAATGGCTCCTCGGGCAGAACTGGGTGTGGAGTACTTTGGGGGGTGAGCTCTGAGGGACGCCCGCACTCCCCCTGGTTCTTGCTCCCCCCATGGCAGGTGAGGGAGTGAGTCAGGGTAAGAAGCCCGCCCAGCAGAGCTCTTCTGAGGGGCAGGACTGACGCCTCGGTCTGTCTGCCGGCAGCTCCCACAGTTTGGCCTCCTCACATCATGGAGGAGCCTGTTCTCTATAAAAAGCAAGGAGTACCTTTGATTTCTTTTGGGTACTAGGAATTGAACCAGGGTCACTTAAACACTGAGCCACACCCCAGCTTTATGTATTTAATTTTGAGACGGGGTCTCACTAAGTTGCCTAGGGCCTCACTGAGGCTGGCTTTGAACTTGCAATCCTCCTGCCGCAGCCTCTCAAGTCGCTGGGATCACAGGCGTGCACCAAAATACCCAGCACATTAAGTGACATCCAGTTGCCTTAGCAGGAGGACACTGTCACTCAAGCTCCTCATCCTGAAGCATGCCCTCGCGGAATGGATGTGTGCGTGTGTTTGCTTATTATTACCAAAAGAAGCAGGAAGGATAAACTAGAAACTACTGAGAGAAGCCATGGGAGGAGGTGGGCAGAAATGGGGTACAGGCGTGGCAGGCCTGGTCAGGGGGCTCCCCTGGAGAGTCTTCCTAGGCTGATTAAAACCCATAACCACCCAAGTGCTTTACCAGCTAAAAAACAAAGAGATACAAAAACAGATCCTAAAAGGAAATACAAAGAGAAACAAGTGAAGCAAACCACTGCACCCTGCAGAACAGGGGAACCGAACCACTGCACCCTGCAGAACAGGGGAACCGAACCACTGCACCCTGCAGAACAGGGGAACCGAACCACTGCACCCTGCAGAACAGGGGAACCGAACCACTGCACCCTGCAGA
>PVKS010016976.1:0-42933 GCA_004027875.1 Aplodontia rufa
GAGAGAGAGAGAGAGAGAGACAGACAGACCCTGGACTCAATGAGGGGCGTGTACATGCGTGTGTGTGCTTGTGTATGTCAGACCCTGGACTCAGTGAGGGGTATGTGTGTGTATGTGTGTATGTGTGCGACCCTGGACTCAGTGAGGGGGGTGTGTGTGTGTGCATGTGTGTGAGAGAGTGACCCTGGACACAGTGGTATGTATGTGTGTGATCCTGGACTCAGGTGTGTGTGTGTGGGTGGATAAACCTGGACTCTGGGATGTGTGGATATGTATGTATGACCCTGGACTTAGTGAGGTATATATGTGTGTGTGCGTGGTGAGCCTGGACTCAGTGAGGGGTGTATGTGTGTGATCCTGGACTCATTGTGGTGTGTATACTTATGTAAGACCCTGGACTCAGTGTATGGCGTGTGTGCCTGGGGTCCTGGACTCAGTGTTTGTGTTTGCGTTTGTGTGTGAGGGGGGATGTGCCTGTGGTCCTGGACACTGTACCTGGCTGTGTCTGCTATATTCGAGTGCACTCTGGGGCATGAGGGTGCTAAGCCACTGGCAGTGTGTATGCCTTTCCACAATGCCAAAATTTACTGAATAACAGTACACTTTCATCAGTGGCAGTCCTCTCATCACTCATGGGTCACCTGATGGTCCTTAGCTGATGTCACAGGTTCTTATTCCAGCCTTCATTTCTGATACCTGCAACACTCAGATTACACGATGATACAAAATAGGTCACAGGAAGAGTAAAAAAGCTAAGTCGGCTGCAGGGCTACACGATGCTAGGCCAGGAGCAGAGGCAGAGTCCAAGTCACTGCAGGTGGTAGATGAGGGCTTTAAGGAGCCAGCGCTGCAGAATTGTCAGGGCAGAGAGTCTGAACCAGGGCAGTTTCAGTCTCAGAGTATCACTTGAAGTGTCAGCTCGAGGTGTCAGCTTGGAGTGGGTCCTGTGTGATTGTGTCTGGTGTTCCTGATAAGATTTGGGATGTCCACCTTTCTAGGTAGTCCTTGGTTTACTTAGATAAATTGGCACATATATATTATTTATTAATTTGTACCTTTGGGTGGCATGGGACAGATGGTAGTTGTTTATTTATAAAAACAAGGCGTGGAGTCATTCTACCTTGGCACACGGACTCAAAATAGAGTGAGTCATGGCAAATTACAGGTTTACAGACTGAAGGAACTAGGGGAGGCATGGCCTGAGAGCTGCTCTTCTATACACCATGGAGTCACTTGGTCAGGCGCAGCCTGAGAGCTGCTCTTCTATACACCATGGAGTCACTCAGGGTGGGCACAGCCTGAGAGCTGCTCTTCTATACACCATGGAGTCACTTGGTCAGGCGCAGCCTGAGAGCTGCTCTTATATACACCATGGAGTCACTCAGGGTGGGCACAGCCTGAGAGCTGCTCTTCTATACACCATGGAGTCACTCAGGGTGGGCACAGCCTGAGAGCTGCTCTTCTATATACCATGGAGTCACCCAGGGCAGGCGCACCCTGAGAGCTGCTGTTCCACACTCCATGGAGTCACTCAGGGCAGGCACAGTCTGAGGACTGCTCTTCTACACCTCTTGGAGTCACTCAGGATTAGGCACAGTCTGAGAACTGATGTTCTGTACACCATGGTGTCACTTAGGGCAGGATACAGCCTACTCTCCACACTGGGTCTGCAACCTCTGGGAACAGGGCAGGGGTGGGGGCACAGCCCTCCTATCTGGGGTGGGCAGCTCTCTGGGGTCTATTGAGGGACCAGTTCTCTGAGCCTCTCTGTTCAGAGTACCACAGGTTGGCCGTAGTCTTATCAGAGCTGTGCCTTATCCCAATCTCCCAGTCTGATAAAAGGGCCTGAGTTTGATGTCACAGTTGACCTAGATGTCCGAGTTTCTCCAGAAGTTCCAGTTTTTCAATAACTTGGGTGTTTAAGCATAAGATTATCTGAGTCCCAAAGTTCACAATGGCTGGAAAGGCTGACAGGGTCTCTGCCTTCCTTTGTTTCTTGATTAACCCAGCCTGGCATGGGTGACGGCAGAGCCTGTCTGTGACTTGGGCATTGCTCTTTGCTGATGGTCATTCCCACGAACCACAGAGGAAGAACAGCACTGTGGCAGCTCAAGGTGAGGTTGAGGAGAGTGGCCATGGGCATCCTGGCTTCATTCCCTTGCCAGGATACAGCCCAGAGAGTGCCACCACAGTGCTTTCTGTGTGAATAGGCTCCCAGGCTCATCTCCCAGGTCCTCCTTGTAGCTAGAATGCCTTGCTCAGCAGGAAAACAGTAAGAGTTGTGGATGGTCATGACAGGGCATGGGTCTTGGCTGTGCTGTGTTTCTGTCCCCATCAGGAAGTGTGGCAGTGTACCCGTGACCATAGGGGTGGGTGCCCGTCAGCAGGTGCTCACCTCTGTGCCCCTACCAACACCCAGCAGGTACCTGTGACTGTGTATGCTGCTTGTTCCTGTACACACCTGTGACAAAGTTTAGTGTATGTCAGGCATAGTAAGATTAACAGAACTGGGGTTGGGGATTTAACTCAGTGGCAGAGCGCTTGCTTAGCATGCTCAAGGCCCTGAGTTTGATCCTCAGCCCTGAAAAAAAAAAAAGATTAACAGAACTCATGATACAACTTGGCAGCTATGACGACAAGCTGCAGTGAAGAGGGCACATCCTGTTCTTGCACCACGAGGCCACTGTTGACTGGAGGAAGGGTTACGTGAACACAGGCACTGTGATGACTGACCCCTGGTGTTGAGTGGCTACCATACAGGTGGCATGCACAGAGCAGGGTCATGTCCCAGGTGGCAGAGAGCTGAGGGTGTGAGATCCCAGTGTGCTGCTCAAAGCCGAGCACAATTTAAAATGTGGATCATGTCTGGATTCCTCCATTTGGTATTTTGAGACTCCACTGTCTGTGCAAGTGAACCATGCCAGCAGAACTCTGGTGATCAGCTGCTCTCAGGCCCAGCACCAAGAACCATGTCCCCTCATAGAAGTCCTAGGTGCCTGAGTGAGGCTTCAGTTCTTATGATCTCCATCTGAAATGTCAGAGGTGTGGTGCCTGTTGTGTCAGAGACCCCAGGTAGGCCTTACTGGGTTACTGGGAGACTGAATCACAAGGACTCTGTCCTCCGCATGGTTCTTCATTTGTGGGGCAGTCAGGAGGTGTGAAAGCAGGAGCTGGGCCTTGCTGGAGGGAGGGGTCATGAGGTCATCCCCAGCCCTTTCTCCATCTCCACTCCACCATGTCTCCCTACCATGAGCTCTACTTCAGCAAGGCCCAGAAACAACAGAGCTGGCGACTGCACTGAAATCCCTGAAACCCATGGGCCCAAATAGACATTTCCTGCCTTTAAATTGTCTGTCAGGGATTTTGTCACATTGATGGAAAAACCGAGTTACAAAATTTTTAAAGAATACACGTAAAATTGCTTTTATTAAAATATTGAAATCCCAGGCACCTGGACAGAGCAGCATGCACTGGACTGACCAGAGACCTGTTTGTCCTCTCTAATTTCTGCTCACTCATTTCTACATCTAGGGTACCTTGTCCTCTGTTTCCTGTGTGTCTTGTTGAAATGGCGCATCTCGTCTGTCAGTCAGTCTTATAGTTTTCCAGTTTGGCAAAACTTGTGACAGTGGAGCTGCTGAGCATCTGGGTGGTCTCATGGACTCTTCCCTTGGACCACCAGTACTTAAAGGTGAAATGACACCCTGTTGAGGTCTCTAAGTGACACTGTGACATTTTGTTCAGCATCTTAGTGTCCTGTGGTAGTCTGAGTTTGCAGCAAGATTGGAAACCCATCTTGCCAGGGTCAAGGTTTCCCAGAGATCCCCAGTGTGGCCACAGCTCACAGCTTGGTGCCGGCCATGTGGCAGTTGTCTGTGCTCATGTCACTTCTGCAGGGAGGTTCTGCTGAATGGTGCACTACTATTTTTCCTTCCAGAGTTTCACCTGCTTTTCCCATGGAGCATGCAAGTTCGCTGGTTTCCTTTCAGTGCTGGACCTGTTCCTTTTTTCTGGAGCCCCCTTCCTGGAATGTGCTCTCTCCTTTCTGGAGCCCTTCCTGAGATGTGCTCTCTCCTTTCTGGAGCCCTTCCTGGGACGTGCTCCCTCTTTTCTGGAGCCTTTCTGGGACGTGCTCTCTCATTTCTGGAGGTGTTCTTGGGTTCCACACCATTATCAACTCTTATCTCTAATTAGTTAATGTAATTCAAGCCCCCATCATTAATGCTGTGTAACCATTACTGCTATGAATCCCAAACTCAATAACTATTATATGCTTTGAAGCCTGATATAGGTGATAATTAAATAGTAAAGTAATGGCTAACACTACCATTCATTTCATAGGTGATATTTAACATTGTAATATATATAGTTGTTATTAAATAACCAATTTAATGCTGTTTATTATACATTGTTCATATTGATGGTCTCCCTTTAGATCATGAGGAGCTGGGCATCTCAAGGGACACTAACCATACACAGATTAGGGATTTGGCTTCTGAACTTAACTTTACTGACAATACACCAACCAAAGTGAGGTATGGGACATAACTCCCAATCCAGCAGGAAAGACCCAAAGAGGAACAATGAGATAGAGATCTCAGGCCAAGAATTATCTTCAATTTAAGGAGTGAGAAGAAACATGGACCTCTCCCCACAATTGTGTGTGCCCAGAACTCTGGCCCCCCAAGGATGCCATGCCCAGACACCACCCAGTCATCATGCACATTTGCCAGGTCCAGATATATTGGGTCCATCCTACCACCAAGGATCCCATGTCCCAGCACAGCATGTAGGCTGGTCTGTTCTGGCCTGCCCCACACCTCTGGGACCCTATGACCCAGCGATGCATCCCTACCACTTAGCTTCAACAACAAAGCTGGCTGCCCAGCAACCCCACCAGTTGCTACATGCAAATCTTGGAACCTAGATCCAAAAGGTACAACAAAATGAGTCTCCAGACAGGAACAGCTTTCTAGAAGAAGGTGGTCATCAAAGAGGTGGTGTCTGATCCAACCGTTGACCTGTAAGGAAGAAGTACCCAGAGACTTTCTTGCTTACACACAGGGAATACCAATTCAAAGATCCAGAAGAAGCTTTTCAAAGATTAAGAATTAAACTAGTAGAGGTTCACCTCAAACCCCACAATTCCCCTAACAAGGAAAGGAGCCCGTGGACAGGAAGCAGGATGAAAATCTAGAACAAATTATCAGTGATTTGATAACTAAAAGGAACAATGAACTAAAAGAAGATTTAATGAAGGGACTAAGTGAGAAAACTCAAGAGATTTAAAAAAACTCTATTTTCAAAGAAATAGACATACTGAAAAAGGAAGTAACAACTAAAATCTGCAATCACATCAGAGGAGCCATGGAAGAATTTGATAATAGATTAACTTCTGTAGAATACAGAACCTCAGTTCTTAAAGAAAGAACTTCTGACAATGAGGATAGGCTGAGTAAGCTTGAGTGCACAGATGACAAAAAAGAATAAACCTCACAGAACATGAGCAGAATTTTCAAAATGTCTAAGATGAAATTAGAAGAAACAATCTAAGAGTAAGTGATATACAGGAAGAAATGGAAGTGCAAATGAATGATATAAGGAACAGTCTCAAGAAAATAGTTAAAGAAAAATTATTCCCATATAAAAATAGAGTCAGATATGCTCATTCAGGAAGCTTATGCTGCACATATAGTCCTAATCAAATGAGAAGTTCACTGACACACATCATATTCAAAATGTACAACAGGGAAATCAAGAAAGAATATTAAAATCTGCAAAGGAGGAAATGCAAAGCACATTCAGAGGCAAACCAATAAGGATCACATCTGACTTTTCAGATTATACAAGCAAGAAGATCCTGGAAGGAGATCTTTTAATGTCTGAATGACCACAACATGCAGTCTAGAATACTATACCCAGTACTACTCAGCTTCAAATTTGGTGGGGAAATAATGACTTTTCATGATAAGATCGAACTTGCAGTATTCATGAACAGAAAACCAGCATTAAAAAGAATCCTCAAAAATAAACTCCAGATAGAAGAACAAGCAAACAATCCTCAAAACCCACAAACATAAGAAACTCAATAAAGGTACACACTATCAACAGACAAACAAGGGGGCTGGCGTGGTGACTCAGTGGTTTTGGTGCTTGCCTGGCATGCATGAGGATCCGGGTTCAAACCCCAGCATCACATACACAACAAAGTGTCTGAGCAATGAAAATCATATGAAAAACTAATAAAATTGATATTCTCTCTCCCTCTCTCTCTTTTTCTCTCTCTCTCTTAAATAAAAAATAAAAAGACAAGACAGCACAGAACTTACAAATAAAACACAATAACTATGAACCACAACCATACAACTATTCTAACACTGAATGTGAATGTTCTGTATGCCCCCATCAAAAGACAAAGATTAGCAAATTGGATTAAAAACAAAATCCAACAATATGCTGTTTACAGGACACCCACTTTATTGATAGTGATGTTCACACACTGAGGGTGAAAGTATGGGAAAAAAACTATCAGGCATACAGCTCAAGAAAGCAAGCTGAAGTTGTAATGCTTATATCCAACAAAGTAGATTTCAAACATAAACTAATCAGAAGAGACAAAGAAGGCCATTACATCCTAGTAAAGGGAACAATACAACAGGAAGATATAACCATAGTAAATATATACTTTCCAAACACCAATGCTCTCAACTTGTGGACCTCAACATGATAATATTGGGAGATTTAAGACTCCTCTGTCACTAATAGATCAACAAACAAAAAAATAATAAAGAGATCTTCAGCCTAAATGACTCCATAAATCAAATGGACTTAACAGAAATCTATAGAATATTCTATCCCAGATTCACTGAATATACCTTCTCAGCAACACATGGATCATTCTCCAAAATAGTTCATATTCTAGTTCACAAAGGAAGTCTAAAAAAATTTAAAAAGTAGGTGTTATTCCATGTATCCTTTCAGACTGTGATGCCATGACTCAATTGATTAACAGGAAAAATTATAACAGAAAACACCGACATACATGGAGATTGAATAATACCATATTAAATGAATAGATCCAAGAAGGCATGAAAGCAGAAATCATGAATTTCTTGGAAGTGAATGAGAATGAAAACACAAAATATTGAAATCTCTCAGAAAGCATGAAAGCATTTTTAAGGGGCCAATTTAGAGCACTGAGTGCCTACATTAAAAATCAGGAGAGATCCAAAAAAATAAGCTTATTCTCCACCTCAAATCCCTGCAAAAGGAAGAACAAGCTAATCCCAAAGCCAGCAGAAGAAAGGAAGTCATCAAGATCAGAGCTGAAATCAATGAAATTAAGAACAACAACAACAAAACAATAAAAAGAATGAAACAAAGAGCTGGGTTTTCAAAAAGTAAAATTGACAGACCCCTAGACAACCTCACTAAAAGAAGTAGGGAAATGAAGCAAACCAACAAAATCACCAAGGAAAAGAGAGTGATCACTAACCCCATGGAAATCTGATAGATTAAAAGAACATGTTTTGAAAAATTATACTCCTCTAAATTAGGTAATCTGGAAGACATGGACAAATTTCCAGACACATAAAACATCCCCAGATTGATGCAGGACAATATTGAAATCCTAAATAGCCCAGTAACAGGCACTGAAATCCATATAGCAACTAAGAGCCTTCCAAAGAATAGCCCAGGACCTGATGGATTCCCCACTAAGTTTTACCACACCTATGAGGAGGAGCTAACATATCTCCTTATTAAGCTAATCCAAGAAATTGAACTCTCCCAAATACTTTTTATGAGGAAACCATAACTCTGATATCAAAACCCAACAAAGATGCATCAAAAAAAGAACAGTACAGACCAATATCCTTGATGAACATTGGTACAAAAATCCTTAAGGTTCTAGCAAACAGCATTAAAAAATGCATCGAGAAGATAATTCATCACAATCAAGTGGGCTTCATTCCAGGGATACAAGGCTGATTCAACATAAGCCAATTGATAAATGTGATTCATCACTTAAGGAGAATTAAGGACAAAAACCATATGATCATCTCAATAGATGCAGAAAAGGCCTTCAATAAAATCCAGCACATTTATGCTCAAAACTCTAGAGAAGATTGGGATAAAAGGTACTTATATGGATACTTATAGTATCCATATAATACTAACCCTTAGGTAGGATGATACTAAATGGAGAAAAGCTGAAAGCATTTCCACCAATCTCGGGAACAGGACAAGGCTACCTGCTCTCATTACTTTAATTAAATATGGTTCTCAAGACTGTAGCAGGAGCAATCAGGCAAAATGAGAAAATCAAAGGGATAAGAACAGGAAGAGAGAAAGTCAGACTATCCCTATTTGCTGACAACATGATCCTATATCTGAAAGATCCAAAAAACTGACTAAGCTTATAAACATATTTATCAAAGTGGCAGGCTACAAGGTCAATACACATAAATCAATAGCTTTCCAATATGCTAACAATAATAGGGCAGAAGAAATCAGGAAATTGGTCCCATTCACAATATCCTCAAAAAGAATGAAATACTTGGGAATTAATCTAATAAAGGATGTAAAAGATCTCTACAACGAAAATTACTGAGCATTGAAGAAAGAAATTGAAGAAGATCTGAGAAGATGGAAAGATGTTCCATGCTCTTGGTTAGGCAGAATTAATATAATTTAAATGGCCATTCTGCCAAAAGTGCTATATAGATTCAATGCAATGCCCTTCAAGATACCTATACCATTCTTTACAGATGTAGAAAAAGCAATTCTCAAATTCATTTGGAACAACAACAACACCAACAACAAAAACCCAGAATAGCCAAAACATTACTAATCAAGAAAACTGAAACAGGTGGTTTTGCAATACCAGACCTAAAACTATAGAGCTATAGTAACAAAAACAATGTGATACAGTACCAAAATAGGAATGATCAATGGAATAGAATAGAAGACTCTGAGACAAATCCACAAATCTTTATACATCTGATTTTTGACAAAGGGGGTCAAAATATAACATGGAGAAATAGCAGCCTTTTCAACAAACGGTGCTGGACAAACTAGAAAGTCATGGACAGGAAGTTGAAATTAGATCCTTATATCTCAATGTCTCATTTTGGATAGAAATCCAATCAAAAGGGATTAAGGAACTAGGAATTAAACCAGCTGCCATACAACTGCTAGAAGAGAAATTAGGAGCAACACTTCAGCATATGATAATAGTCAGTGACTTTCTCAATAAGACTTGCAAAGTGAAAGAAAGTCAAGAGTGAATGAGTGGGATGCCATTAAACTAAAAAGCTTTTTCGTAGCCAAGGAATTGGTCAGAATTGTCTAGAGACACCCTACAGAATGGGAGATAATCATGGGCTGTGATTCCTCCAACAGGGGACTATTATCCAAAATTTACAAAGAACTCAAAAAACCTAATACCAAATCACAAACAATCCAATCAGCAAATACGACAAAGAGCTAAATAGAAATTTCTCAACAGAGGAAATTGAGCAAGCCAATGAATTCATGAGGAAGTGTTCTAAATCACTAGTAATTAGAGAAATGCAAATCAAAACTACATTAAGATTTCACCTCACTCCCATCAGATTGGCAAAAATGAAGAATATAAATAATAACAGATTCTATAGTGGTTATGGGGAGATAGGAACACTAGCACACTGTTGGTGGAACTGCAGACTGGTGTAGCTGCTCTGGAAACCAGTGTGGAGAATCCTTAAATATTAGGGATGGATCCACCATTTGAGCTAGCTGTCCCTCTTCTGGGTATTTTCCCAAAGGAGTTAGAATCAGCACATTACAGTGACACAGCAAAACCTGTGTTCATGGGAGTTTCATTTATAATAGCTAAATTATGGAACCAACCCAAATGCTCCTCACTGGATGAATGGATCCAAAAACTGGTATATATGTACAGTGGAGTTCTACTCAACTGCTAGGAACAATGATATTAAGGCCTTTGAAAGTAAACGGATGGCAATTGAAGAAATCATGCTGAGCAAAGTTAACCAAACCCAAGAGTCAAGGGTTGAATGTTTTTCCCTCTTTTGTGGAGGCTAGAGAAAAACCCAGGCTTGGGTGAAAAGTTGTCAAATTCATGTATTAGACCTAGTATAGGCATTGCATCACATAATCTAGAGGAACCATAGATATGTGGGGAGGTGGGGGAAGGGAATAGGCAGGGACAGGGAGAGAGGATAGGGAGGGAATCTAGGGAGATAATCAGCAATCTAGCATACTCTTTACCCTCCTGAGAATCCTAATAATACTTGTGTAATCATTTAATTCTGGAAAATTCACAATCTAAGCATTTATATCACTTGTAGGGGTGATATAGAAGAATCAAGAGATTGCAGTGTGGGTGATGTGGTGGTCATTCTGATTTAAGAACAAATGCATACATATTGTTACTTTATTTGCATCTGTGTTTGTATATTTACTCAAATCCTTAATAATTTTTTAAAATGTTTTAAACCTTGATCTGCCCAATGACAGACACTCTACCCCCCAAACCATTACCCCAGCTGGAAAGATGGACACAGGGGAATGTTAAACCATGTGACACAAAGCCACATTCTCAGGAAATATTGGTCTCTGCATAAAATTCTTTCTGCTTAAAGTATTTTATAGATCCACGGTGCCATTAATAAATATATCTGACTTCACAAATGAAGACTACACAAAGCCGTTTGTTCAGAACAACACAGAGAATGTTTTCTCAAAACCTGCACTTGAGCCTGGGGTGAGGGCCACCATCCCTTGCAGAGGCTGACCCCTGAGTGTGGTACTGGGTGGTGGTCCAGCTGCTGGGGGTAAGAGGGCCCTTTCCTCTTCCTGGTGGACATCCTATCTAACATACACCTTGTTTTCAGATCCATTGCAAGTTAAATGTGATTGATGTTGAACATGGAGGAGACACAGGTGTATGGACAGGCAAGCAGGGCTGTGACAGCCTCTCATCTGAGATGGCCCATCACCCATGGGCCAGAGCCCCAGCATGTGCCGGGGTGGAAGGGCAGGCTGCATTCTCATCTGTGTGGTTCTGTGCTACGGTGGGTGCCTTGATCCACAACTGACTACATGTGTGGTGTCTAGTGAAATGATTTCAGGGCCAAAGGGGCCTGTGACTGATTGATGTCCTAGCCACAGTTAACATGGTGTGCTGATGATGTGAGCAGACCCACAGTGTGGTCAGCCGTTTTGGAGTGTGGCGCAGATGGGTGTACCCCAGGACACTTGATGAGTAGCTGTGTTACCAGCTAACATAGCCACCAGGCTGTACATTCTCATTATTTTCTCATTCCCCATGCCCTGTGGCCAGGGTGTCTCCCACATGTGCAAGTTAATGACAGGCTGGCCCATCCAGTGTCAGTGCCCTGTGATGTGCACACAGCCTGAACATCATCACCCAAATCCATTCCATTAAAAGTGAGGACACAGATGTGTGGAGTTAGGACACCAACAGCATCTGACATTTCTCTTAACCTTTTATTAGGTTCAGGGAGCAAGTTTCCGAGGTTGGAAAGATGTGACTTCTCTGTTTAATAAAGATGATGAACAACAGCTGCTCGAAAGATGTAAATCTCCTAAGTCCAAAGGGTAAGTCACAAAGACTAGTGCATCTCCAGGGAGGGGTTGTCTGGCAGGCTGGGATGGTGGTGTGACAGCCTGTTAGAAACACCAGGTGTGCAATAAAACAAACATGTGGTGTGAGGTGAGTGGGCAGGAGAGACTTTACTCCCATGGGAGGGTAGGCTTCCAAAGGAAATTCTGAAGCACACACACTCAGGATGGAAATCAGCAATATTTATCCCCAGCCTGAAGTAATCCTGCCCTTCACTCTTATTGGAGGAGCTCAGGGATATAGTCTCCATGATCAGCTAATAGAATATGGAGCAGTGCCTGAAAGGATTAGGTGGTTACAGGAAGTGGGCAGGTGTAAGGAGATACATGCTGGCAGTTTTAAATATGGCTTCCTCCCAGACTCATGGTTCCCTGACTTAAGATGGCTTCAGACTTGTTATAGTAGGTATGCTTATTATTGTATTACAAGCTTTGATAGAAAAGAGAACATGTATCTCACAATTCCCTCTTCTTATATGATCCATATTAACTCTTGTCTTCAAATTCTAATAACCTCCTTTGACATTCATGTTGAGGTGTATCTAATAACAGGAGGATTATTTTGACCTGCAGCTGAAAGTTATCTGGTGAGCTGTCAACATTTGACTAAGATCTTATGTGCATCTAGTTATAGTTGTAGCCCCCCAATACAACAATTACCAAGAAAATCATAAGTGTGATCAGTCCTTTCCATATCATTTTATTGGTAATATTTATCTCTTGTGATCTCTTTTATATAATTATTAACCTTTTGTTGATTATGATCAATGTAATCAATTATCATGGAGCATCAAACAACATTGATTCAAAACTTGCTGTTATCCAACCCCTAGCTTTGAACTCTTCTGGAAGAATTCCAACTTATCTATGTAAACATGGGGGTCAAATGATCCCAGGAAAGAGAAATCCCTTCTTTCCTGGGGAACTGGGATTGATTTAGTATGAGAAAGGCCAGTGTGTGAGGGAAAGCCAATTGAACCAAAGTACAGGTTCCATTCTGACTGGCAAGTATGGTCTCAAGCAAAGCCCCAACAATACTATCATACCCCAGCTCAGACTATGGGAAGTGCTGTTTGATTACATATCTTCTCAAAGGATCAGCTTTCCCTTCATTCAGATACATTTCCCATGAAGGCCAATTGCCCCCTCCACACACATAGAGAGGCACGAAATGTAATTGGTTCTAAGGGAAGGAGCCTGGATGATGTTTGGGGGCTCTTGCCTTAGGCCCACTACTTCTGAGAACAGCAATGACAGGGTCTTGCAAGAGTCATTTCTCCAGGCCGTGCTTTCCTGAAAGAGGGATATCATGTAACTAATACCCATAGGGTCTGAAGCCCAGTCAAGACTGAATGGAACCACTTGAGCTTTCTGCCTTCCTGTTGCATAAGCATAAAAGTCACTTTTATTTAATGTGTAAACACAATATTTAATCCCTTCCACCCAGGCATTTGCTTCATTATGCCCAATTTACATTTCAAGAATTTGTTGTAATTCTTTTATCTCTAGGGTAACCTTGGTAATATTATTGTTAGTTCCAGAGACTAGCTTCTTCAGAACATATTAGACAATAATATCTGTCTCAAATAATTGCTCCTGATTATGTGGATATCCATAGTGGAGGACCTGACAGACATAAAATTTAATTACCAGAGGGAGGATTGGCCTGTGTTAGAAAAATGCTCAACTTACAGGATATGATTTCCCACATCTTCATAAACATCATTAGAGTCTTTAGAGTCAATGTGGTGGCATCTGGATGTTGGACCAAGGTCCAATGCCTGCCCCTATTAGAAGCTGAGGCTCCTTTTCCTCATGTATAGTGAATCCAACCTCATTTTGCAGTTTAGACAGCTGTCTCAGTCATGAGCAGGACTTGATAGCATCCTTCCCAAGCAGGATCCAGCTTATTTTCCTTTCAAACCTGGATCAGGACGTGGTCCCCTGTCTGATGTGGATGTCAGGGAATCCCAGAGGTGGTGTCTGCACTAGGAGGCCCTGTATTCTCAGAGATGATAAGTAGAAGGAAGACCTAATATATAATTTTTAAGAAATGAATCCTTTGTTTCAAAGGTGGGAAAATCCATTGTTTTTCCCTGAATATATTAACTCATATAACAGTTCGCGTGGGGATAAGCCTATATTTTTTTTGAGGAGGTAGGGCTCTTGACAAATAACACAAAAATACTATATCTAAAACATGAATTAAACAAAAACCAAGATATCTCAGGTTACAGACAAGGAGTTGAACCCTAGATGCACTCACCTTATCTGGCGATTTCTGCCCCACATCTTCCCTTATTTATTGTCTTTGAGGAGGTTTTTGCGGGGAGCTATTAGCCCTTTTCCCTATGTCTTAGGAAGGGCTTATCTCAGGAAATAGTAAGTTGCAAGTCTCAGCTCCACCCTGCCTGAGAGACATTGCCCATTTTAGGCCCTGACTGTCAGGGAGGAGGGGAAGTCTCTGGCCTTGATGCAGCTTCTACAATTTTGCCCTGTAGCTGCACAGATGGTATTCCATGAGCTTTTACCCCTTACTACAATAACCCTTTCTCTGGTATCCCAGCATATTAATTACCCTTTGAAGTATATTTAGATTTTTACCACAATTTTAAAAAGTAACATAAAACTTTATATACATAACATATTAACATCAGATTACCCTTATCTGGTCACAAATAGACATCAAATGTCACAAATAGATCCTCAATTAAATTTATTATTTCCATGTAAGTTTGAAAGAGACTATTGGTTTGGAGAACATCGGTTTAACAAAGTGCTCTCAAGCCTAATATCTAAAGAGACTTGTGTACCTAGAGGATACAAATATATTCAATACACACACACACACACACACACACAAACCCCAAAACAAGCAAACAAAAAACCCCCTAGTATATAAAGTAAGTTTAATTATTTTTTTTAAGAGAAGGACAGTGAGAGAGGGAGAGAGAGAGAGTTACTTTTATTTAGTTTTTCATTTGGCCTTCATTGCTCTGACACTTTGTTGTGTACGTGGTGCTGGGGTTTGAACTCGCATCCTTGCGCCTACCAGGCAAGCACTGTAACCGCTGAGCCACTGCTCCAGCCCTGTAAGTTTAATTCTTAAACAAAAAAAATTTAGAATAATGTGGGATATTTATAATTGTTAGACTGTAATACTGACAAGAATCAAAGGATAACTAAATTTCTTTAGTTAGAAAACAGTGTTGATAATGATGAAATGTTTATGTAGTTAAAGCAAAGAAATATCAGGCAGGGTTTAAAATGGCAGTGTGGTCCTCCTGTATCAAATACAATACATAAAAGAAAACACTTATTTGTTATTATGCCTATAGCCCTACATAAATTTCCATTCTACAGACTTACATAACACTTCACACATATTTAGGTATTAACTATATTGTAATAACTTAAAAACAGTTGTTTATTTAATCAGTTATGAAGTAATTAAAAGACTTTAAAATGGCACAGATTTCAATTCCTTTAAGATTTAATTTTCCTAAGTAAATAAACCTATCTTCGGAAATTATTTTGATACATAAGAACAGATCAATATCATCAGAAACACTTGCTATAGCAGTACATTAATATTTGACCTTAGAAAGAACCTTAAACAACTTTAACTGATTGTGCCAATTATATTTAACTTAATCACATAGTCTTTTTAGATTTACCCTCCACAAATCTTCTGCAACTTACTTAGACACTCAATAGCTTGCTTACTTTACCACACAACATAGTTTTTCACCTGGAGACATTTCTTTTATTCTGATTTTTATACTAAAGTTTTTCCATACCTATATAACTTTCTTATATCTCTCTCTCTTCTTTTTGACCCTTTCTTAAATCTACATCTTGAAACAATTCTCATAAAATTTCTGAATTTTTCCAATTGCTCCTCTTAATAAGATCAAATACTTTATGCTATTTATAGTACATTAATTGAAACATAGCTGAAAACGTTTTTCCTCTTTTCATATAGAATTACACCTGTTAGAATGTTAACCTGGATTTTAGTGAAGGCCCAGAAACAAAGCAATCTTAAAAACCTCCTTTTAAAAAAATCAATTTATGGGTGTCCTGCTTCCAGGTACCCCTCCACATTGCAGAGTCTCTGCTCTCTTTCTTTAAATAAATCCTACTCCTTTTTACTCCTTAAAAAATATAAAAAAATAAAAAATCAATTTATAAGAGCACATTTAATTAACCCAAATGTCATCTTACAGAATTCAAGAGCACTCGAATTTATATTAGATATTAATGTTTTAGTATTTTAACTTTGCAAATTAATCAGATGTCTCTTCTAAACAAACATATTTATGAAAATCAATCCCATTTATGTTAAATCTAATTTACTCAATTTTAAAAGTTAACTTCATAAAATCAATACATCAGACAAGTGAAGTCAAATAGTACAAGCCATTTCTCCCCTGCTGAAGAAAAATCCTAGAAGCAATGAATGTTACACTTTAAATACTCATAGAAACCAACATTCTGTTGATTGACCACCTAGAAAAACATGTGAACTAGTAATCCTAAAACTCACCTTTACTCTTATCTGGTTATCCAATTTAAATTGAACCTTTGTTTAAGTCAAGTCACATGAATTAAAAGTCATTTGGATCCATTTCCTTTTTTTAAAATTTATGAGCGTTCATTTATAAATCAAATTGGTATCTTGCTGACATAACATAAACATAATATACATGTATAGAAACATACAATACAGGTGTGCATACATACATAAAAGCAGCAAGAAACAAAGATTTTAGAGCTTTGAATGATCTCTGAGTAAAGACTGCAAAGTGCAGTCGCCAAAAAGAACTTTTATAGTTGGAAAGAAAATAAAACAAGAGTGATTGAAAAAAATACGATTAAAGGTGAATTTCACCATAAAAACCATGCAGACGTTCAAAAAAATGAAATAGCATAAGGAATATTTTTATGAGACCAGAGTGCACTTTCAAATCAGATCAGGGTTAGTCCAGATATTAAAGAATGTGGGAGTTCATAACATTCTCAGGGAAAAGTTCTCAAGGAGAAGAAGACTTGTACATTTGGTATCTTTCCATTTTCCTTCTCCTGCCCAACTGTTGCGAAGAGGGGAAGCTGCGGGAATTAGGGCATCCCCCAATGTTCCTGGGTGTGCCATCCATTTTACAGATTTAATCCCAGCATTTTAGGCCAATACCTGATTGCTCCTAGGCAGAATCCAGACTGATCCCCTCCAGTGATCTAGCTTGACTAACTTAGCAGAATTTCAGACTACAGGAGTAAACCGTCTTTTAGGTTCTACTGCTAGTGATGTGGGGTTTTTGAGATGAGGCTGGATTCTCTGCTCACGCTGATAAATAGAATCTGGGCCGCTACAGATTCCAGCAGCCAAAATAGCCTGCTTCTAGTATTTGCAGCAATTCCCAGCTAAAACTGGGAATTTGGGCTGGCTGCAGGTTTCTGAGGCCGAAATAGTGTTAGCAGCTCTCCAGCTCAAAGCTGGGTGTTATAGCTCTTGGTGTGGTGGAAATTCACCCCGGGAATTCAGAGCCAATGTTCTGGGTTCTTATCTCACAAATTTGAAGAATAAAATCCACGGACAACCACAGAAGGGGGAGTATAAGGAGTAGGATTTATTTAAGGAATGAGAGCAGAGACTCCGTGAGGTGGAGGGGCCCCTGGAAGCAGGGCACCCTCTAGTGGAGATCAGGCCAGGGGTTATATTGATTTGGGGGTATGAAGAAAATTAACATTCATGCAAAGGAGGCATTGAGAAATGCATCTACATCATTGGTTGAACCCTATGCAAAGCAGGCATTGAAACTTAGTACCAAAGTCATTGGTTAAAATCTATGCAAAACAGGTAGCAATTCTTTCCAGGTTCCTGTCTGTGTCCACCCCCATTTCTTAGTTTTCCTTACAGGTGAGCCTCATGGTCATTTGCATATAAAGGCCCTGAGTTTGCTTTGTCAATCACTGTCTACTTGCTAGCTCCTAGATGGGGCCCTTTGTCCTGACTATACCTAGCCAATTCACTGTCTCTCCTAAAAAGGCAGAATGCAGACTGATCCCCTCTGGTGATCTAGCATGAGGAATTTAGCAGAATTTCAGACTACAGGACTAAACAGTCTTTTAGGTTCTACTGCTTGTGGCTTGGATTTAAAACTGACTTTCTTTTTTCTTTCTTTCCTAGAATTATCTTTCCAAAATTTTAACAATGTAGCCCAGAGCACAATCTAAGAAATTTTTATGATTCCCCCTTCTTCTGGCATTCTCTTTCTCTAGAATTTTTCTTTCCCATCTTGTTTTCACCTGAGGTATGGTCTTGTGTTTGAGTCCTAAGGGTCATAGCTTATAAATTAACTCTTGATGGAAGTTCCTTATGTTCATCTCCCTGCCATGTTCTGTTTTCAGGTAGCTCCCCCTAACCCCCAGGCTACCTTTACTGTGGATTGGGAGTTTGTGTACTTACTGTGTCCCACACACATCTCAGGCACACTCACATAACCTCCGGGATGTCCCAACCACCAAGGAAGTACTAATTTCTCAAACCCAGAGATTTTTCCTACTGTTGGTTTGTATACGAAGTTTTTTGATCTGTGTGCTATGCTACCTTTTTCCTGCTTTGCTGACTCATCACAAGTTTGCAGTATTTGGTCAGCTCCAAGAATCATTGTTCCCTCCCCCATCTGAAGCCACAGCAAGATGCAGTAGGATGTGTGCCTCCTCTTAAGAGAGGGAACCTGGGACCCCAGTGCTGCAGGGGTCTCTAATAGAAAAGAAAATACATATCTCACACTGCAGCCCCAGGGCAGGGACCCATTATGCTTGTGGTGACTGCAGGGGTCTGCAGGCCACAAAGAGGTGACCCATTGTGACTGCAGGATCCCTGGGGCCACAGAGAGGAGTTGCAGTTTTGGATGTTCTGGAGATGGTAGTAAATTGTCTTTCTGGTGAAAGGTCATGTAGGTAATCATCAGCATTTCAAAATGTATAGGAAAATGAAAAAAAACTTGGGTTGTAAGTTGAGCTTACTGACTTCAAGGCAGTCTAGCCATGGTTGAGTACTTTCAGAAAATAAAGGAAAGTTCTATTAAAAATGCACATGAAGGGGCTGGAATGGTGGCTTAGCGGTTATGGTACTTGCCTGGCATTCACAAGGACACGGGTTCAGACCCCAGCACCAGGTACACAGCAGGGTGTCGGAGCCACCAAAGCCACGTGAAAAACGAAATGAAAATGAATTCTCTCTCTCTCACTGTCCTTCTGTATTAAAAAAATGCACATGAATATTGCATAACATTAAAAATGGCAAACAAAAAGATTTCAGAAACTGAAACTGATGTATTGCTGCCACTTTATTATAAATATTTCAAAATTTTAAAAAAGCACATTTAAGTTAACATTAAGGTCATGGGCTGCCTGATGGAACTGCCATCAGGCATAGCTGTCGTGGACAGGACACGGGGTGGAGGGCATACTGGCAGCCCTCTGCAGCTGCCTTCTTTCAGGACCACGAGTAGCAGGCGCTCCTCTGAGGGGGCCCCATGGGCCTGCAGTCTTGGTTGTGCAGTGTGAACCAGCCACTCGCTGTGGATGGCTTGCTGACCCAGTGTCTCTGGACCCCGTGCTTCTGGACTGCAGGGCATTCTTGACTTTTGTAGGAGGTGTTCCTAATTCTGTCTTGTTGAGGGAATTACCACGTGCTTGAGGTAGTTAGCTCCCCAAGGAGGAGCCCTATTGAAAACCTGCTTGACAAGCCCCTCCTGTTTCCTGGCTGGAACCTGGATTTTCTTGCATCTGCTGTGCCTGCCTGGGGCAGTTCAAGCCTGTGTCTGGATGGGCCTTTGCCTCTGCCCGGTGATTCCTTAAACACGGCTTTTCCAAGCTTCCCAACAGCAGAAGTGCCTGCTTTTCAAGATTTTCTTAGTAGTGTTAATACTTACTCAAATCTGCACACATAGGTTAGCTTTCTAAGCAATATGAAACTTGTAGGCAAGAGCTTTATAGATGGACACATTTTGGGATGATGGTTCACCAACACTTAACTCTTTCATCTCCTGCAGATCTAACTTACGCTTAAAAGAAGAACTGAAGACAGAGAAGAAAGCTGGGTTTTGGGACAATTTGGTTTTAAAACAGAGTGTGCAGTCTAGAAAACCGGATGAGATTGAAGGCTGGGAGCCTCCACAGCTTTCCCTGGAGGATGCGGCAGCTGGCACAGGGGACTCTGCACACAGCCAGCAGCCCTGGATGGGTTGGGAGGGCGAGGACAAGGGCTCCACCAGGTATAGCAGCCTGACCAGCTCGGCTAGCAGTGCCAGGTGGAGCCTCCGGTCAGCAGGGAGGCTGGTCAGTCTCAGACGGCAGAGCAAGGGTCACCTGGCAGACACCCAGGAGGAGGTAGAGTGAGCAGGAGAGGCGAGTGTGCGCAGCCTTGTGCCGTCACATGAGCCAAGAGTTCGCTGGGCTGTGTGGCCTCTGTCAGCACACCATCAGGTTCTTGAGTGTCCCTCCTGACAAGTAGGGACTCTTCCTCTGCTGAGTGGCTGCATTTCACATCCCAAGGCCTCATGCTTCATGCCCTGTGCCCTCATGAACACCGCAGGGCCTATGCTTGGTTGCCTGCGTGCTGATACCCACCGCCTCCGTGCTCATGGGAACTGGACATGTGGAGGCTGCACCCTCAGGATCCTGCCCCTTTCCTTGCATGTGACACAGGTTTGGGGTGTGACCACTCCCAAAGGTCATGTCAACCTGTCTGACATGCAAGCTGTACTTAATTTCCCCTTATTTAGCTAAAACAATGTGTAATAAATGTTGGGGAGCAGACGTCAGATGGCAGTGTGGACAGCAGCACGTTGGGCACACACTTGTCTGTCTCAGGGAGGGGTAGCCTCAGGGTGTGTACAGGAGGCAGCAGTTTTTCCCTTGGGATTTTGTTTTTACCTCTCCTGGCTTTTTTTGTGGTGCTGGGGATGGAATCCTAGCCCTGCACATCCTAGACAACTGCTCCAGCACTGAGCCACCCCACAGCCACTTCTCCAAATAGAAAAAAAAGTGTTTATTAATGTAGCCATCATCGCAGAAGCAATAAGTGATGCTTGTAATTGCAGCCAAGTGCTCAGTCTCCTGAGTGTGCAGGGAAGGCAGTTGGCACCAGGCATCAGTTAGGACAGTGCCGCCTGCCAGTTTGGGGAAACAGATTTCTACTTTTTATCAGCCCACAGCCTAGCCAGGAGGTGCCTCTCATTCCTCTTCATCATGTGTCAAGCTGAGTGACACTTGAAATGGTAATAATTTCCCCCCAAATCGCAGCTTCCCTTCTGCTTGTTGATGCTCATCCTGATCAGGTTGCCTTTCCCCACGGTGCACAACGCTGAACTCCATGCAAAAAGCACCAGCAAGGGGGAGCAATTAATCCAGGAGGAACATGGATATTTCTCTGTTCAGGAATATATTTGACTCCCCCTGCCCCCCCCCAAAAAAAAAAGAAAGAAAGAAAGAAAGAAGGAAGGAAAAGAAATCATGTAGGAAACACTTCCTTTTTTTTGAATGAAACTGTTACTTTGGATCCCTGTAGAAATGTATTTGTGTTCCTCTGCCTGATCATTATGAACTAGAGAGGCAAAGTTTGTCACTCTAGTGACAACAACTCTCCACCCCAGATCCTCATTACTTGTCCTGGGGCCACTTGTACCAATTGGGTGGCTTTTTATTTTATTATTGTTTTACTTTTTATTTCTGAACTGATTTGGGGTTTACAGAAAAATTGCAAAAATATCCCTTACTCAAATTCCCCTAATCTATCTTTTCTCTTTCTTTTTAAATTAAGAATTGAGTAGTTTTACAATCATATATGCATATAAATAACAAAAAATGGATGGCAATGGAAGAAATCATGCTGAGCAAAATTAGCCAAACCCTGAGAGTCAAGGGTTGAATGTTTTCCCTCATTTGTGAAGGCTGGAGCTAAACCCAGGCTTGGGTGAAAGGTAGTCAGGCTCATGTATTGGACCCAACCAAGGTGTAGCAACACATAATCTAGGGGAACCATTTAGATGCTGGGGGGATGGTGGGGGAATGGGAGAAGGAAGGAAGATAGGGATCTAGGGAGACGATCAACAATGTAGCATCTCTTTACCCCCCTGAGAAGTGAAATATTATGTACACAATCATTTAATTCTGTAAAATTCACAATCTTATACATATATATTATATTTGTTAGGGGCATAATATAGAAGAATCAAGAGACTGTGGTTTGGGTGATGTGGAGGGTAACTATGGTTTATGATGAAATGCACAGCATATTGTTACTTTATACCCATTTATGATTGTAAAACCACTGGAACTTTTAGATGTTGCTCTGTATTTTCTTCAGAATCTCTGCTTTCTTACTTAGTGTACAGATTAGAGAAGTGCTATGAAGCGGGGCCGATTGTAGCCACTTGATGGTCTTGATTTTGCTTGGAGGACACTGACTGGCTCCCTATAGAGTTGAAACTGTGTACAAGAGACTGAAGTGCCTCTTTTCTATTCCTCCCAGGTGTTTATTTTTCAGCACGAGATGCTCACTATGACGTTGGATCTGAGTCGTTTCCCTCATGAGAGTGAGTCTGGGCCAACTCAACAGCATCTCACTCTCCTGCCTCTGGACACACTGCCCGTCCTGGACAGGTGTCCGGTGTCTTTAGTGTCAGGTGTCACAAGAACCTACCTTAGGTGAAAGTGATAGAATAGATATATTTTTCTTTGTTTTGGTTAAAAACAAAAGCTTCTAGTTACACTGTGCACTCCATTCCTGGAAAGAATAAAGCAAAAAAAAAAAAAAAAAAAGTCCTGCGCTGGGGTTTTCCAGTGTGTGCACTCAGCACTTGTATGGAGAGCCACTGTGCCTCTGGGGAAGCATGCTGCAGCGTGACAGCACATCTGACTGAATTCTCAATAGAACTGGTCTACTTGATCCATTCATCTGTCTATATCCACTATCATCCAGAGCCAACCACCAAGCTCTCTATTTGTCCAGTTACCACTACCCTTCCCTGAACCCTCCCATCACTCTGTCCACCCATCCACGCATTCATTCCTCCATCTATCTTTGTAAAATAAAACAATTTTCTTACTGAGCCCTGAGAAGGGGACATGCTTGAAGAGCTTTTGAAATAAAAACTCACATTAGCACTGTGGAATCGTAGAAACTGTTTTATAATGCAGGGGACTGTTGGAAGTTGTGGTGCTGTAGCTGTGTTAGACAGTTGCAGGCACCCTCAGGTAAATGTGGTGGTGCACAGGCTGCAGCCCTGTCTTTCTGGGAGACCGGCTGTGACCCTGGAGTGTATGTGTGCGTGCATGCATGGTCCCGGGAAGCTATGAGGGCAGTGCTGGCATGCTTGTGTTGGGACGCCAAGTGCCTGGGGTATACCTGGCTGATGCCGCTGGGGCTTGAATATGCACTATAAATTATTTTTCTTATAGAAAGTAATGTAAAAATGACTCATTTTCTCTGTTGTATCTGATTAATTGTTTCTGGTTTCGGTGTAACTATTTATTTATTGGTGTGCTTTGGAAGGAGATGTTTTTTTTGAAAGGAGGACATGGCAGCATGGCTTGCTCTGTTCAGCCTGTGTGCTGGTAGTAGTGCAGTTGGCTTCAGGGAAGCAGGGTCCTCAATGCTGAGGCTTTAGAACAGAAGCCTCTGTCTCATTTCCTTATGAGCTTGCATTATTGGCATCTGCTTCCAATGACTTTACCCAACTGCAGAGCAAATGGCACTTTCCTGACCTTGTGGACCTCACAAGTGTACATTTTTATAAATAAATGAGTTCTGACTGAAGCCATCACTGTGTCTTTCACATATCTGAGCTGCTTCCTGGGTGTTCATCTGCACTCAATGCGTGCTGGGCGCTCCTGGCCCTCAAGCAGATGATACTTTCTTGACAGCAGGCAGAACACTTACCTCATTTACATTTTAAAAGGTCTTCTGTGGAAGACAGTGGTCTCTGGAGACCTGTGGGGCATCCAGCATCCATGCCTATGTGTTTGGGTGCAGGCACTTTGGGAAAGAGGTGTAAAGCTGCACGGGTGCCCTCCTCAACCTGTGTCCTGGGTGGCTGTCCCTCCTGCCTGCCCTCCACAGCACCAGACCACCACCTGTCCACTTCTCACCTTCCCCTTGTCCTGTCCACTGTCCACTGCCCGCTGCTCTGGGACCCTGGCCAGGGCCTTGGAGACCTGCTGTTTCCTCTGTGACAGGGAAGGAGTTGTTCCTGGCCTGCCTCTCCAGTTTGCCCTAAACCTGACTTGACACCTGGATGTTGTGGTCATTCCTGACTCGTTCTAGAAGAGAGCAGCTTGCGAAGAGACCTCTTTAGACAATGCTCACAGTTATCTGGAGACTGCTGGAACAAGTGTGAACCTCTACCCTGGCTTACCAGGGGTGGGTGGGCTTAGCACCTGGCCAGAGCCATGCCCAGGGATCCCCACTGCAGCTTGAGCCCAAGATGCGTTGGTGGTCATAGAGCTGATGCTAGGGAGAGCTGGATGAGGTGGTGTTAGGCTCCTTTCAGGTTAGTGACTTGGCCATGCTGCTAGTTCTCCAGACACGTGGGGCACAGGTGAGTGACTTGGCCACACCTAGTTCTCCAGGTGAGTGACTTAGCTGTGCTCTTATTTCTCCAGGTGAGTGACTTAGCCATGCTCCTAGTTCTCCAGACATGTGGGGCACAGGTGAGTGACTTGGCTGCACTCCTGGTTCTTCAGGTGAGTGACTTAGCCATGCTCCTAGTTCTCCAGACATGTGGGGCACAGGTGAGTGACTTGGCTGCACTCCTGGTTCTTCAGGTGAGTGACTTAGCCATGCTCCTAGTTCTCCAAACATGTGGGGCACAGATAAGTGACTTGACCACACTCTTAGTTCTCCAGGTGAGTGACTTGGCCATCCTCCTAGTTCTCCAGACACATGGGGTGCAGGTGAGTGACTTAGCTGTGCTCCTAATTCTCAAGATCAGTGGCTTGGCTGCACTCCTAGTTCTCCAGGTGAGTGACTTAGCTGTGCTCCTAGTTCTCCAGGTGACCAGGTGAGTGACTTAGCTGTGCTAGTTCTCTAGATACATGAGGCACAGGTGAATGACTTGGCCGTGCTCCTAGTTCTCCAGGTGAGTGACTTAGCTGTGCTCCTAGTTCTCCAGGTGAGTGACTTAGCTGTGCTCCTAGTTCTCCAGGTGAGTGACTTAGGCGTGCTAGTTCTCTAGATACATGGGGCGCAGGTGAATGACTTGGCCATGCTCCTAGTTCTCCAGGTGACCAGATGAGTGACAGCTGTGCTAGTTCTCTAGATACATGGGGCGCAGGTGAATGACTTGGCCGTGCTTCTAGTTCTCCAGGTGAATGACTTAGCTGTGCTCCTAGTTCTTCAGGTGACCAGATGAGTGACAGCTGTGCTAGTTCTCTAGATACGTGGGGCACAGGTGATCGACTTAGCTGTGCTCCTAGTTCTCCAAGTGAGTGACTTGGCCACGCTGCTAGTTCTCCAGGTGAGTGACTTAGCTGTGCTCCTAGTTCTCCAGGTGAGTGACTTGGCCACGATGCTAGTTCTCCAGGTGAGTGACTTAGCTGTGCTCCTAGTTCTCCAGGTGAGTGACTTGGCCACGCTCCTAGTTCTCTCGATGCACCAGGTGGCCCTGCAGGGACAAGCCTTCTGCCCTGGCACAGGCCCCAGGACTCATTAGCCATCAGGGCAGCAGGGCGCTAACCATCTCAGGAAAGCACCTCTGCACCTGAGTGCCTCCTGCAAAGGAAAAATCCTGTGGAGGCAAAAACTCACCACTCTAACTGATGGGCATGTGCCGACCTGGCTTTTCCAGTTGCTGAAGCATGGGAAGTTGCTACTGAACGGTTCGCTTGAGTTTCATTATTACCTGGGGCAGGAAGGGGCACAGATGGCATCAGTGACAGAGACGGGACCTGCGGCAACCACAGGGGCCTGGGTGGCCCATTCACATGGCATCTGCATCTGAGTTCAGTTTTCACAGCAACTTTGCTGGTCACTCCAGCTGTGGTGTCCCTAGCAGCTTGGGCTTCTGGAAAGATCCTCCCAGGGCTGAGATGACCGTGGCTGGTCCTGCATTGCCTCTGAGGAGTTGGTAGCCACAGCCAGCTGCATACACTGGGGCAGGGGCATCTGGGGGCCTGGGGCCTTGGGGTCTTGGGGTCAGGGGTCTTTAGGAAGGGGCATGGCCTCAGGGGGCTGGGTCCCTGGGGAGCCACGTTTTCAGGAGGTAGGGCCTCAGGAGGCTGCACCATCTGGGGGACCAGAGCCTTTGGAGATCTGTGGTCTCAAGGGTTTGAGATTCAGAGGGGTAGAGTCCCTGGGGCCTCTGGATCAGGATGATGGGTGGGAGGGGGTTTAGCTAACCCCATCAGCACCCTGTACTCTTGTCTCTGCTGGTGAATGCTGAGAGTATGAGATTTGGCCTCTGATGTGGCCTCGATGGGAGAATTCCACCTGTCTGCCATGCTGTCACTCATTCTTTCCCCACCAGAGCTGAGGGCCCCTCTGCTTCTCTCAGTACCGCAGAGGATGAAGACACTGCAGTATGGTCAGTGATCTACTTTATGTTAAGATGAAGGGATAATGGGCTAACTTTTACCAGTGTTTTTTAATCTCTGGAATATATAAAAAATATAAGTAGGAGATGATTATTAAACACCACGTGTTTGTGACTTGTTGCAGTTTCTACAGGTACATTCGGTTAGGCAGTTCCACATTCCACAGGAGGACATGAATGAAGTAGCTACGTGAAGGTGGAGGGTCTGCTGGAGTGGCCCCAGTGCCACAGAAAGGATGAGGCCCCAGCCTCCTTCACCCATGTGTCCTCTTGCTGCCTCAGGTGGAGGAGGCACGGCCTTCACTGAGCAGCACAGGCCTCTACCCAGGTCACAAAGTGCCAGCTCAGGAACCCTTGGCCCCAGGCATTCTCCAGGCAGGTGGTCCTGCTGTGTACAAGCTTTGGCAACAAGATGCAAACTGATTCCCATCTGATGGAAAGCGGCTCAAGACCTGGTCTCTACCTCTTCTGGTCTTGTGTTTGCTTGTGTGTGCATAAAATCTGTCCTTGATGACCTGTCCTCCCTGTGCCCCAGGATAAGGCTGGGCCTCTCAGAACTGCTCATCAGTTTTACATTTAGACAACAGCCCACAGGGAGTGAAATGGGAGTGGGAAGATAAAATCAGTCCACAGTCTGCAGACTGCACTAACACTCACTTCCCCGAGACAGAGATCTGCTGCCAGCTCTGTTGAGGACCCAACTAGATTTTCCAACTGCAGGTAAAACTGGAAACAAGTGAACACACCAGACACTAAGCACTGAAGCCTCCTGACACCAGACACAACGACGACGTGGGGAGCTTGTCCCTTCTCCTGTCACCACTCCACACCTGCCCCCTACTGGGCACCTGGGCTGTGCACTGTGGCACTTTCCTGTGGCATGGCACTGTGAGGCAGGGAACTGTGTGAGCAGCTGCAGTGGGTTTGCTGGCTTGGGGGCGGTGTGCACCTCTAGGCCTTGGCAGGCGATGCCAAGTGCTTCAGGGCCAATGTGGGGAACGGCTGGGAGGTGCCTGTTGGATCAGCGTCCCAGCCCCTGTTGAGCCTGGTGAGCTGTGCCAGCAGCATGGGGCAGCTCCCTCTGGGCTAGAGATCCTCAACATAGTTCAGTGCATTTCTGCCCTTGAGTGGGGCCGAGAGTCCCAGGCAGCGGGGCACCTGCCTCACAGCACTGTGAGCACAAAGTGTGGAAGGTCAAGCTCATTATGTGATGCCCTGAGTAGGCTAGCGTCATGCAAGGGTTTTAAAGTCCATGTGCCTGGAGCTGCCCAGGGCCACTGCGTTCGGAGGCCGAGTGCTTGGGGAGTGTTCTCAGCTCCTGTCATCTGGAAGAAACCTCAGCATTCCCTGTGCCACCTGTCACAGTTCTAGCCTGCTCAGCCTTGTGGGGCCTGGAAAGGGAGGTGCCCTGAGCAGCCACCTAGTGTCCCCACTGGTGACCTCAGGGCAGAAGGGCCCACCCAGCAGGTGTTTCCGAGGCTCTGGGGCCAAGGGTAGAAGTCGGTTTTGCTTTTCTCCCATAAAGCGTATTCTGTCCCTGATCCTCGAGGGATTGGCAGGCTGTTAGGGCAAGAGTAGTATATCATACTTCAACTTCTAAGTGGCAGTTGGTTGTCTTTAGTTATCTGGCAAATTTCAACTTGGCTCGTTTTGTTTTTTGCAGATGTTTCATTTTCAAACTGCAATAAAAATCTATGCGAAGGCAGAAGAATGTTCTGGACACCATATGCAGCCGTGGGTAGCTGCACGTGGCTCTGTTCTGTTTGAGCTTTCTCTGGGGAGCGGCCAGGCCTGTGCAATGCCAGGCCATGCACTCATGTGTGTTTTCTTACTGTCTGGAAAGGTCTCTCCCCAGACTAGGTGATCCAGGGTCAGGCCTGGTGGTGGCTGCTGCACCCCTCCCTCTCCAACCAACCTACATAATTCCTACAAACTAGAAATTAGGAAAAAAACCAAAAGCTTGGCTGATTTCGGGTGGGGTCTTTGGCATGGATACCTCAGGCCACGTGGCGTATGGGCCCTTTGACGAGGTGCCTCATGCACAAGCCCCACAGCGGAGTTCTGCCATGCACCCTGACGTGGCCTCACCTTGCCAGTTGGTGGGCATTAACTGAATGAAAGAAACCTGCCATGGGAGGAGAAGCAGTCTCCCTGTCTGGAGCTCAGAAGGCCCGGAAAAGCTGGGCTCCACAGGCTCCCACTCCAGGGACTTACTAGCAAACTGTGTGCCATGGACAGCACCTTCCCTACCGCGCTCCTGCACACAGGCAGAGGGAAGCAAGGTACGCTCAGGATGGAGGAGTACCTGCCACTGTGCTGAAACAGTGGCCACATGGCCACTAAGCCCTGGCTTTCCCCCCAGTGAGAGGTCACAGAAGAGGTGCAGGGTCACATACTGTGACTACATAAATGGGTCCTGGAACTGAGGACAGCTTTGGGAAATTATCAGCGGCTCAGTCGAGGGCTGGTACTGATTTGTGCAGATGTGGAGACCTCAGGGAGGTGCCTGTCTGGTCAGGCACAGGGGAGCTAGCGGATTAAGAAACGCTAGTTTGGTGGTAGGAACGTGGTGGCTCCCTGCACTCCTCAGTGGGGTGGGGTTTGGAGGAGGGTAACTGACATGGTACACAGAGGTGGCTGGCCTGATGAAGGGGCTCAGTGAACATCCAAGAAGCGTGGCATGTGGAGCTGGGCTGAGGGGCCCATGGGCTCCTGCCTTCCTCTCCACAGGCCTCCTGGCTGTCGGGTGTGTGCCCGGGAAACACTGGACTTGGCTTTGACCTTTCTCTTGCCTGAGTGTAGGTTGCCATTTTGCTGTTCCACCCTGTGCCCACATCTTGAGATGCCTAGCATTGGTTCCAGTGTCTCAGCAGTGTCTGGTTGGTCTTATCTCTCCCAGGTTATGGCAATGGCCTCCTGTTCCAAGAGGTCCAATTTGGAGGATAAATTTATGCATGGCTTTTCGGAGCTGTGAATAAAAGGTCTGCGGTTCAGCCATGAAGGCTGGGTAATTTCAGCTCTCAAAATAAGTGATGCCATTGATTCCTTTGGTACTACTTAAGTCAAAATTAGTGTTGGGAGTTTTATGGAGATATTTTTATGATTATGAAGTTACAAAATTTATATGTAGCCAAACTGTATTATCAAGAAAACTGAACACATGTGGATGGGGCAGAGGCAACAGGAAACACTATTTGCTTTGAGCTTCCTTCTTGAAAAGTGATCTTTTTTTTCCCTCTCCCCTTTAGAGACTAGTATTTCAGAAGTTCCCTCTCCCTGGATACTTTGTAGCTGGTGTCCTCCGTTAGGACACAGCGGCAGCTAGTGTTTCTATAAGGAATCTCCAAAACCCAGCACGCAGTGTAGGGGCGGGACCAGTTCTTCCTGGGAGCCCACTCTGCACCAGGGGATTGGGTTCTGAGCACAGGTGGGGGTGGGGGAGATGGTGGTATCCTAACTGTGGGTGTTTCACTTTTCATTTGGGAACATGTTATGAATCTTCAAAGAACAACATCAGAGAAAATACTGGAAAGCTACATCAAACTATTATTAGAATTATGAGTAACATTTTAAATATTTTTATTTAAATATTTTGACTTTTTAACAAAACTTTCTACAATGAACATCCATTTTTTTGTAATCAAAAGACAGATTAAGAAGTACAAAGAGTAATGCTAGATAACTGAAATATATCAAACACACAAAGCACAGTGCAAGGTCAAGGCTGGCAACCCACAGCCTATGGCCAAATCTGGCTTTGCACGGCCTATAGTTGGCATCTGAAGTTCACATTTCAGTGTCCGTGAAGTGTGTAGACTGGCTGGCTGTTCTAGACAGGACTGTCTGCCTCTTTGCAGAGCAAGTGCTCCGACCCCTGGTGTGAATTGAATGCCCACGCTTTGACCTTGGTGACAGACATATCCTGGCCAGCCTTGTTTGAATAATGTTGAAGTAGATCCCAGAGTTTTGTCTTCATGTTGTGTTGAACACTCACCAAGAACATAAACACACTCAACATCAGAACCAAAGGAAGAAATGGGCAGCTCTGAGGAGACCCCAGCACCCTCCTTGGTGATGGACAACAGGCAGTAGGCAGCACATGACCACCATGCCATGGGGCCTGACCCGTACACATCTGCCAACTGTGGTGGAGCACACGCCTCTCCAGTGTGCACACAGACAGTCTCCCAGGCCACAAAACAAGTCTCAGTAAATTTCAAAAGACTGAAATAATATGTTAATTGGTCTCAGGGGGATAAAGCTAGAAATTGACAGCAGAAACAAAAGTGAAAAGCCCACAAATATGTGGAAATTAAAAGACCTGCTTTAACCAACCAAAGAAGAAATCATCATGGAGACCAGATAATAGAGAAATGAAAATCAAAACGTAACATAAAAACTGGGGGTTCGGTGAAGCAGTGTCAGGCAGGAAACTCAGAACTGTGAACACTTTTGAAAAGGTGACCTCAAGTCTACAACCTGCACCCAACAACCCAGAGCTTGAAGAATGCAGGGGACATGAGGCTGAGCCCACAAAACAGAATCAGCAGAAGAGGAGCAGGTGCACCAGACGAAGCAGGAGGCAGGAGGAGTTGCACAGGACTGACAGAGCCCTGGCCAGACAGGAAAAAGAAGATAAGACTCAGGCCAAAGGTGCAGGCATCTCCAAGCACTCTGAGCCACTCATGTCCAGGCTGCACCGCTGGGCCAGCTGGTACTTCCTCCAGTCATAGCCCACCTTGCTGAACCATGAGACACAGGAGGCCTGGCAGGCAGTCACATGGCAGCAACCCAGCAGGAAGAGCCTTGGACCAAAGCAGCTTCACTGCAATCTACTGGTCCTCCTCAGACTTCCAAACACATGGAGAGAACTTTTCCAAATACATTCTGAGGCCCACATTATTCTGCTACCCATACCACTCAAAGCCACTATAAGAAACTCAACAGTTTATCCATTATAAAGGTTTTGTACCAATATATGATGAAATATGAGCCAACAGAATCCAGCACATGGAAGGTACTGTACGCCACTGCCATGTGAGACTCACCCCTGGTGTGAAGGATACTTCCACATGCCCAGTCAGTGCCTCTGCTACAACACTGCTACAGAAAAGCATCAGGCGGCCAGCTCAGTGGAGGCAGAAGGCATTGGTAAACGCACACCCCTCATGTAAAACTCTACAGACCAGCAACATAAGACAATGGTCGTGCATAAGGCCACACGAGAAGTGCACAGCCCACGTCACATGGGATGGCGAGGAGTGAGGCAGGATGCCCCACACACCAACTCCATGTAGCACAGCTCTGGAGCTCTGGAGCTCTGGTCGGAGCAATGCAAGGTGGGAAAGGCCATCCAAATTGGAAAGGAAGAAACAAAGTTATCTGGATGCAGATGATTCCATACACATAAAAAAATGAACTCAATAAAGTTTCAAGATACAAAATCAACATGCAAAAATTCAATGAGAAATACAAAAGGAAATTAAGAAAATTCCATTTCCAATGGTAACAAAAAGAATGAAATACTTGGAAATAAACTTAAACCAAGGAAGTGAAAGATTTGTCAAACTACAAAACACTGAGAAAAGCAGTTAAGACACACACACACACTCACACATACATATAAATGGAATTACCTCCTGTTCATGGATTGCAAGAACACCATTAAGAGGCTAACCAAAGTGATCTGCAGATTTAATGCAGTACTGACCCCAGCCCCATGGTATGTTTTGCAGAGACAGAAAGGTCCATACTGAGATTCCTATGGAACCTCAAGAAGCCCCAGATAACCAAAACCATCCTGGAAAAGAACAAAGTTGGAGGTCTCTCACTTCATTTCAAAACTTACTAGAACAGTGTAGTATTGATGTAGATACTGACAGACTAATAGGACAGCGGAGAGCCTGAAGCAAGTCCTCATGCGTGGTCAAGTGGCTGTCAATACGGGTGCCACGGCATGCAGTAGGAAATTAAGATGGGAAAACTGGCCCTCCACATGCAAAAGAATGAAGTTGGACACTTTCCTTATACTGTGTGCAAAATCTGACTTATAATGGACTCCTAAAACACAGGGTAGGAGCCTAAGGATGTGAATTTGGTAGTGATTTCTTGGCTATGACACCAAAAGCACAGCAACCTAAGAAAAAAACATGACTGGACAACGCCAGGTTGAGAACAGAATCTGCAGATCATACGTATGGTAGGGCCTGATTCAGAAAGAGGCAGAATGCCTGAGCACGCATCTAAAGAAGACACACAACTGGCCACCAAGGACATGACAAGATGTCCAATGTCACTCGTCACCAGGGAATTCAATCAAAGCCACCTCTCACCCATTCAGATGGGAACCCTTGGGTGTTCACGGCTGTGGGGATGTAAGATGGTGCAGCCACTGTGCAATACAGTCTGGCAATTACGCTAACAATTAAAAACACAGTTACCACCGGGCACAGTGCTGCATACCTGTGATTCCAGCTATTCAGGAGAACCAGGCAGGAAGATGCAAGTTCGAGGCCAGTCTGGGCAACTTAAATCTTTCTCAAAAATTTAAAGGGCTGCGGTATAACGCAGAGGTACAGCACTGCAGGGTTCAATCCTTGGTACTGGAAAAAATTTACAATTACCATGTGCTGTAGTGGGTATGTAGTGTCCCCCCAAAGCTTCTGTTAACAGGAATATTTCAGAGGCAAGAAGGTAAGATTACGAGAGCTGTGGCCTGCTTGGCCCATCCAGTTTGAATGGACTGACTGGTGGTGACTTCAGGCAGGTGGAGCATGGCTGGAGGAGCAGGTCACTGGGGCCTGCCCTGGAAGGGGACATCTTCCCTGTGCACCCCAGCTTGCTGGCTGCCATGAGCTGAGCACCCTCCCTGCCCTGGGCTCTTCCCTCACAATGCACTACGATGGAGTTGCTATCTATGGACAAACCCCTGAGAGATTCTCCCTCCCTTAAGTCGTTCTTGTCAGGTTTTCTGGTCATAGGGTAGGAGCTGACCAAAACAGAGTGTGAGCTGGCAATCGTACTCAGGGAGGGTGTGCCCACCACCAGTCACAGGAGCGTCTAAGAGATGTATAAACCAGTTCCCAGCAGCCAGTGTCTGCCGTGAAGGGACACAGGGCGTGAGCATGCACACAGGGCAGTATAGCTCAACCTGAAGAAATGACCAGACTCTGACATGCGGAGCATGGATCAGCCTTGAGGACACCAGCTGCTCACGTAGCTCCACTCTTAGACTAGCACAGCCTGGAGACATGGCAGGTTGCTTGGTCCTGCTGCTGGTCTGCCCTGTGCAGAGCCAAGTGCCGCTCAGTTACCAACCTTCACAGCAGTCAGGAGTGGTCTGCATGTGAAGACAAAGCTGCTGCCCGTGGGCCACGCTACCAAGGAAACCGCTGGCTGCCAGTGACACAGGCGTGTATTTCTGCTTACTGCACAAAGGATGCTTACAGCCCTTACTCCAAGTCCACACATGGAGGTCCTGGGTGTCTGTCCAGAGGGAACCTAAATGCTGACATAAGAAAACCATTCTTGGGCTTTCATGCCAGTTTAGCACAGAACAAGGGGCTGAAGATCCAACACCTGCTGTCCTTGTTCACAAATTTTCACATGCTTAGTTTTTTGTTTGTTTATGTTTTTGGTCTTTTGTGTATGTATGCAAAAAAATATATATATAAATTTTTTTTCAGCGCTGGGGATGAACTCAGGGTCTCATGCATGCTAGGCAAGAAACAGCTCTACCACTGAACCACATCCCCATCCCTTTTTAAACTCTGAGGCAGGCTCTTGCTAAGCTGCCCAGGCTGGACTTGAACTTGTGATCCTCCCACTCAGCCTCCCAAGTAGCTGGGATTACTGCTGTGTGCCACCATGCCCAGGGGTAAGGTGGAAATACTTTGCTAGGGTCAGAGATGAGCACACGATGGTGCAGTTCCACATGGCAGCTGCTGAGGCACAGCTGTTTCTATTTCATCGAACACAATTATTTTTGCGTGGTAGAATCATGGGTGATTTTTATTTCTTTTACATGCCTTCATTTTCAAAATTTTCCAAAATGGACATGCTTTCTTTTAAAAATAAAACATCTTAGACAGAAATAGATGGCATCAGAATCACCAATACGTCCTTCAGGAGGAATGCATGCCTGGCCAGGCCAGCTCAGGAGCCCTGAGGGAGCTTAGCAGGGGCTTGCTGGCAGAGGCTCTGTCCTGGGCTTGGATCCCCCAGCAAGGGTATGAGGGACAGTGTGCACAGCACACAGCCCGGTCAATGCCAAGTGCCTCTCTGGCACTGGGGGACTGGCCTGCTTCAGCCAAGGCAGTTGTGCAAGTTCGCTGTGTGTGAATTTATTTTTTTCTTACAATGTGTCTACAGGGTTCAGGGATGTCTCCTCCCCAGTAGCTGAAAGATAGAAAACTCACTCGACAACTCAGAAGCATGTTCTTAGTCATTTGTGTCAATTCAGCACAGAATGTAGACCTGAAAACCCAAAATAATTTTTGATCTGATTTATAAATATACAAAACTGCAGATTTTAAGATCCTTAGAAGAACAAAGTTTAAAAGGAAGAACAGAAATGATTTTCTTGGGTCTCCTGATTCCTTCAAAGATGGAAAAGTGCACCAGTGCATTCCTGCTGCCCAGCTCCAGAAGAGCAATTCTTCATATCCTTTCTGGTTCCTTCTGGAAGCATGGCCTCACAGACCCTGCATTAACCACCCAAGCAGGGAACTCATGGCGTACGTGTCTGAGAGGACAGCAGGGTGAGGACTGCCTTTAGAACCTGAAGAGATCGATGAAATGCTGTGGGGACACTGGCATGAAGCAGCTGTCCGGGTCAGCTGCAGTACAGGGGTGGCCCGAGTCCTGCAGGGAGGGAAGCCAGGTTAGCATGCTTGCCACTATCACCGCCAGTCACATCTGCAGAGAAGTCATCAGTACCAGGCAAACTGGGCCCCCCAGCAGGGCTGAGAATCACCATGGCACTCCAGCAAGGCCTTCTGTACAGGTGGAACAGACCAGGACCACCCTGAGCCTGAGGAGCTGCCAGCCCAGGGGCCAAGTTCTAGTCCCCCCACCCCCACCTGTCCTTGCAGGCCTTGTTGTTCAGCTCCCACCACCTGGCACAGGTCAGGGAACGAGTGGCCTCCACCCACTAGGAACTCCTGAATAGCAGGGACCCCAGGGAGCACTGCCTGGTGCCACCCACAGCCATGGACACAGAGCTAGCTGCTGCAGAAGAAAAGCAGGACCGCAGGACTGAGCCCCTCTGCGAGGAGGGCAGGAGCAGCAGCACACATGCAGATGGCAGGTACCTTCAGGAGCCAAGCGAGGCGGTAGTCCTGGGCAGCAGAGAGAAACAGCACGGGAGGCAGAGGAGGGGAAGAAGAAAGACTAGGGTTAGAGAGAGCCACGTCTACACACACTGTTCATGAAGATAAAAACACCAAGTAACAGAACTTGCATCAACATGAAATATGGAAAGACAGAGAGTCACTGCAGGCACCCCAAATCCCAGACAACCTGTACAGGACAGAAGAACACTTGTATTTCCTTTTAATTATCTCAGAGGCCTCCATGCTAAATCATCTTCAAAACTATTCACTGGGAAAAGCAAGGCTGGCAGTGCAATGTGAACGGACTTTGGGGGCAAGTCCTGCATTCCTCCTGTGCTGTTACCTATCACACATATATTGAATAGCATGGTGGATCTGAACCCACAAGTATCCCATGGCTGAGTGCCCAGCCTCTGTAAGGAGGGTCAGCACTACCCACTGATCCCTGCAGGCCCCAGCCCTGTGCTCCTGGCCAGCTGGAGAGTTCCCACATTCTCTCATGAGAATGCTCATGGGTAGGGGTGGCTCATGGAGGGTAGTTCACCAGACACCAGGTGCTGGATGGGTCAGGCCTGCCTTGCCTTCAGTTCTGGCCACAGCTTAGTGTCCCATCTCAGGAAACAAGCAGCACCTGATCACATAGAAACTAAGGAGAAAGTGTGTTTCTTTGTTAGTTACTTAGCAGACAATATTCTTAAATGTTCTTGTAAGGAAATGTTGACTATTTCATACAAACTTGACTGCCTTCTATCAAGGCATATGCTCAGGGGGAAAGAGAGAAGCAACCCTTAGAAGCAGCAGTTCAAACTAGACCAGCTCTGACTTGGTGGGAAATGCATCCCTGCGTTCTCAGGGGTGTGAGCGGTTTAGAGCAGATCCTGAGCACAGCCTGGCTCCAGATCTGGCGGGAGAAGCCACGCAGAACATCTTCTCCAGGGTGCCAGAGTGGAGCAGTGCTCTTTCCTATGTTCCCGTGACCACCCAAGACCGAGAATGAATGTGGATGAAAGCATTCTGGAGCAAAACTGTACTGCTGGTTCCCATTTGGAGAGGAAGGGAAGGCACACTCAACATGAAAGAACAGGAGCTCCTACATGTTCCCTGTGGGAGGCACTGCTCACCTCTGATGGAGGAAGTAAAACCCTGCTGAAAGAACATTAGAAACAGCCTACTAACATCTGCGCTCCACTGTGGGTCAGCAGGAAAAGCCAGAATCATCAACAGTCTCTCTTCCTACCATCTGGAGCTTGCCTGCTACCCATCTGATAACACATTTAGATAAATGGAAAGTGGGAGGCCAGTCATAGCAGGGTCTGCAGGTGCTCTCAACTCAGAGAGGCTGCAAGCCAGAGAACCTGTTCCAGGAGGGGCTGAACCTTGTATGGCCTGAGAGAAGTTGGGAGGGCAGCAGGTCAGGGCTGGCTGCTCCCTGGGCAGCAGGCTTCACAGTCTGAACATCTTTTCCCCACTGAAGTCTACATGTCAAACATCACTGAAATGAATCTAGAGTGAGACTATGTTCACATGCTAAGAAAACGAGTCATGTCAGAAGAGGCGTACAGGGCTGGCCAGTGTCACTGGAGAGAGTGGGCAATGGGATCTGAGATAACACAGGAGACAGGGTGAAAGCTTTCAGCTCTGCTCTCTAGACTCAGAAACTGCTGCAGATGAGCAGATGACGTTCCTGAGTGTTTCACCAAGGCCTTCTGGCGAGTTCTGACCAGCTACACGGGGAAAGCCTATGCTTCAATCTCAGAGCTCACCTCTGGGATACGAGGAACAGCTGGCCTGTCCTCCCTCAAGAGGGACACAAGAAGCCAAGGGTGAGGACAAAGCTATGGAGCAGGGTGTGGCACCAGAGCCTGGGATCCCAGGAGCTGCGCTGCCCCAGGAGCTCTGTGCTAACGTCCGCCAGGGGAGAGGACCTGGCCCTCGAGCACTGACTGGAACACCCAGTGCGTCTCATCCACTCCCACTTCCTAGGTTCTGGTGAAGCACACCAGACAGCGTTCCCACCTTCCTTTCCACTCAGCACAGGGGAACTGCAGGAGAAACCATGAGCATTACCTTCCAGAAGAGGATGCTGCAGTGGCGGCAGAAGTGCAAGGTGTCTCCGTACTGCTCCTTGGTGGGGTAGTGCTTCTGCAGGGTAAAATACATCAGCTTCCACTCCACATGCCCATTTTCTGAAAGGATCAGATGTCTGCAAACCTAAACAGACAAAATTCTGTACAGAATGGACGAATGATCTCTAAAACACAAAATACAGTGCAAGACTCTTTTTAAATGGCAGCCTAGATCCTGGAATGATTATCTAAAATCAGACTTACAGGTCAACTGTGGTGTGCCTGTGTGCAGACACCATGCACTTTTGCAAACGCTTGAAGACCCAGCACTGGCATGATGTTCATGATGCGTGAAGTTAAGCAACTCACGTCATTTACCTGATAAGGGCCAGAATGCAGAACACATAAAGAACACTCAAGAAGGGGCAATGGATTGGAAAGACACTTCTCCCAGAAGACACAAGTGCCCATGCCCTCATGAAGAGGTGCCTGACCAGCCAGCCATCGGGGATGTAGGTGCACCACCACTCACCCAAGGATGGTGGCAAATGTTGGGGGGTGTGGAGGGTGGGACCCTCTTGCACTGCTTCTGGGAGGTAAGTGCAGCCACTGTGGAGCAGCTAGGTGGGTCCTCCAAAGGCCAAACACAGCCACATTTGGCCAGCAGGAAGACGCCGCCTAAGAACACAGTTGGAGAAAGGAAAGCATGTCCACAAACCTGGAGCTAAATACTTGTAACAGCAGCAGGGTGGACCTAAAGCCAGCATTCCCTGCTGAGTAATGGATGACCACCACCTGGGGAGTCTACAGAGTGGAACGTTCTGGAGGGTGCAAAGCTCTGGCTCAAGATGCCAAGGGGGTAAGGGTAAGAAGCCAGGGTCCACGACAGGAGCATCCACAGGGACAGAAAGCAGACTTGGGGGGACGGTGGTGATGGTGGTGGTGACACTGTCCCCAAGCTGGTGGCAGGGAGAGCTGCACAAGGCAACAGCATCTTCGAGGAAGGCTACTGAAGGGTGGATTTTGGTTGTGGGAAGCTTCAAGGGCACATGGTACACGTGTGGAAGTCTGGTGATCTCCCAGCTCGGGTAGCAGGGTCTACCCTCCTGTGCCTCATGATAGTGTCCTCACTTGGCCATACTTCACTGTCCACCTGAGAGCAAGGAGGCTTCACCAGACACTCATACTGGCCCCAGCTGCTGGGGACTTTGCAAACTATGCTGGAGTCTGCTCACATGGGAAAGCAGGGCAGCTTGAAAGATAAGGGAAAACATTACAGGACCATGATAAACAGAGGTTCCTAAAATAGAAGCCAAGCACATGTCACTTCCTCTCCTGGCTCTCAGGGACTAGCCTTATTGCCTGTGTTTTCTGACCCTGAATCCCACACCCACCCCAGGAGACCAAGTCTCTCAGTTTCACTGCGAGGATGCTACACTGTATTCACACAAGTGATTCCTAACATGGCCGCATATTTTTCAGGGTGTCGCCATTGGTTACTAAGCCACACCTGGACCTGGCCCTGCTCTTGCTTGCCTTGAAAGTGCACATCTGCACACACACACAGTGCATGTGACAACTTCATTGGACTCATGTCCCACAGGGAGCACAGGTGTAATCTGCCCTCCCTCACACTGCAGGGAGCAGGCGGTAATGTGTGCAGAGGGATGTCTGGGGGCTGCTGAGGTGCAGAAGTGGTGACAGCAGGGCTGTGCCTTGGATGGGGATGGCCCTGGGCAGGCTGCACCTTAACATGCACCTATGTGACTGAGGGGCTCTCAGTGAGGCCCACATCGAGGGCAGAAAGCCAGGCCTCCTGGAGCCACAGGCTGCTCCAAAGGCACAGATGGAGACTGGCTAGTCAGAGGAAAGGGCTCTGCATTCCTTATCACACAGATGAGACAGAACCAACTCTCACTGTGCTGCTTAGTTCTGGGCAATTTTCAGAATCATGGATCTTTCTGAATGTGGGAAATACAACCTGCAATTGATAACAGACAGATAGCAGCAACCTCAGACAGTCTCATTGTCCTGGAGCTCAGAATGAAACCTGGCCCTGTTCCCAGCAGCCCAGGTGGTCTCTATAGGCAAGCACATCATGGACACACACACCTGTTTTTCAGCAAAATGGTACTGACACAGCTTCTTCCACAGCTGCCTGTCCTCGCTGAGCATGTACAACGTTGGTGTCACCTGGCCCAGGGTTACGATGTCCCACCCATCTGAGAAGCGGTAGAGGATGTTGCTCAGTGTGTGCAATGGCAGGTCGCTGAGGGTGAGGCCGCCGTTCACCTGCTAGAAGGAAACACGGACAGAGTCTAGCCAAGGAGCAGCAGCTGTGCCCGAGTGACACCTGGAGGGGGGCAGCACAAGCCCTCCATCTGCCTGGTGAGCAGAGCTCTTACTCGCAACCTGGGGCAGGACTGGCACTTCAAGTGACCTGCCCGATTGGAGGTCAGACACTCCACACACCAGCTCTGTGCTGACGTTTCAGGGCACACCTGGGAGACATTGACTCCAGAGCTGGAAAGTGTTGGTGCGAACTGCCATGCATCCTGACAGAACCTTCCAGCATCACCTCAGGGACTAATTTACCAGTTTCACTCCTCCTTATCAAGGTACAACTGAGCAGCTCAACTTGTTGTGCGTGGGTGCAGCTTAATATCCTAGGCCTGTAGTGGTGTTGCCATGTGTGTCACCTCGCGCAGCACGTTCCACTTTGCAAGTCTGCAGTGGACACTCTGCCATCAACCACAGCCACTCACCCTACACTCCACCTCCACACTGCCCCCTCTGGCCTCCAGCCAGCGCGAATTCATGCACAATCATGCACACACATGCAAAGCCACAACGTCTGCCATGCACTCGCATGACACACACGCAAAGCCACACCCTTCATGCAGCCTGAGCGCAAGCATGCAGTGCTGACCTTGAGAGGACGTGGGAAGGCAGAAGCAGGAGCTTTGTGAAGCCTGGGCACTGGGCCGGCTGAACTCCACTCCAAGGCACAGCAGGCCTTAGGGTTAGGATGGGGTTTGGTCAGGACTCCACACCCTCCCCAGAAGCACTTCTTCCTGACACAGGTCCCAGGTGCCATCCTGCCTGAGGCAAGGCCTGGTCCCAGGCACAACTGCAGCCTCTGCTTCTGCTTCCTGGTTCTCTTGTCATTAGGTCACATGGCAGCACAGTGGCCCTGCCCCTCCCAGCTGTGTGACAGCAGCCAGACAGCTACACAGCTCTGCCTCTCTCCTCAACCACACCCGCCCAGGCAAAGATGCAGATACTCCCTGGTGTCCTTGTGCTCCCCTTTGTGGTAAGCATGGCCCTGTCCTTGGAGCTGCTCCGCAGTCCCTACTAATTCTGCATTTCTAAGTTATGCACAGAAGCTAAGCCCTGCATGAAGTGTGCCCACAGGACCAGAAAGGCTGCTTCCTGGTCTTTGCCAGGATCCTGACTTAAAACCCTATCTTACGTCACACACGGAGTAGCCACCCAGGGACTCAGGGACCTGCGCATGTGGCCTGGCCATTCCCATCACAGCAAACCACACAGCAGGTGCAAGCCTTAGAGGTGGGCTTTCATACTATGACCCATCTGTGTGCAGGGACTGACATGGAGGACAGCTCAAATACTGGCCGTCCCACATGCAAGAAAGGGAACATACCCCAGTACCTGTGATGTGACCTGTGTACCAGAGCACCCATGACAGTGGACATCAGGTCCCAGATGGCACTCTCAGGCTCACCCCCAGGGAATCACTGCTGCTTCTGTAAACCTTCTATTAAATGGCAAGTAAATGACCAGAAGTCAAGGCTTTCCAAGACCACCTGAAAACAACACCCTTCACGGAAGATGCAGGGTGTGTAGGTAGCAGGTGATCATGATCCTGCCAGAGGACAATCTGGAGAATGATTCTTGCCACCAAGGTCACAAGCTATACCACAACAGTGAACATACAGTTTATTCTTGCTTAAGTTATCACCAGAGATATGTAGACCTTTTCCTTGTTAGTAGAATAAATGCAAAGTATCGAAAACAACCTTCTAGGAGCAGGAGAGGTGACTTGGCGGTTACGGCACTTGCCTGGCATGTGTGAGTACATGGGTTCAAACCCTAGCACCACATATACAACAAAAGTGTTGGAACAACAAAAGTCACATGAAAAACTAAATTAAAAGTTGCTTTTTTCTCTCTATCTCTTTCACTGTCCCTCTTTTTTTTTCTTTTTTAAAGAGAGAGGGACATTGAGAGAGACAGAGAAAGAGAGAAACAACTTTATTTAGTTTTTCACATGGCCTTAGTTGCTCCAATACTTAGTTGTGTACGTGGTGCTGTGGTTTGAACCCGGGTCCTCGTGCTTGCCAGGCAAGCGCCGAAACCGCTGAGCCACCGCTCCAGCCCCTCACTGTCCCTCTTTTAAGAAAAAAAAAAAGACTAGATTTGTACCCACTTTGTGCCTTGTTTACTGTTGTCAAGAGACTCATATGCACACACATGTGCACACAGATACACCTACACGGACATATGTGTATACACACATTACACATATGCATACAAGGACACCTGCACATGTAGAGTACACACACCTGTGCACACAGCACACATTTGCACAAACATGTGCTTAGCACACATGCACATGAACAAGTGAACACAATGTGCACACATACATGCACACATAAACACAAACACGTGAGCATGTATCACATATACAAATATGCACATACACGTGCACACAGTACACATTTACATGAACATGCACACAGGTGCATAGTACACTTGTGCATATGAATGCAGTGTAAACTTGCAAATACACATGTGCACAGTGCACATACGCACAGTGCACATACACAAACACACAAACACATACACACATATGCACAGAGCAAAAGGAGGAAAAGACAGCATCCTGGAGGAGCAACAGCTAGATACTGCAATCCAATTAAGCCTTAATTTACTGAATGCTACTTTAGCCTGGAACAGTTCCCATTAAAGATAAATTAATTTACCATCTAGTGCTCCACAGAATCTGCCCTGATTAATGATTATCATTCCAATTGTCTTTCTGATAACAAGTATAAACCACCGAGGGGTCTTTTGGTCCTATTCTATTTTAAAACAATTCCATGAATGTTTGTTCAAGGGTAAGTTTCAAGAGTCTCATATATGTTTGGAAAAGGTAATGGTTTTTGTGCTATGAAAACAGTAATAATGTTTAGGCTAAGAAATTCATGTCTAAGATATCAAAACAGCAAGCCCATTGACAATAGCTAAAATAAACAAATA
>PVKS010016977.1:0-42930 GCA_004027875.1 Aplodontia rufa
CCCTCACTCCCACCAGTGTCAGTCAGGTTCCCAATCTCTGAGCTCAGAGCTTCCATGGCAAATGAAAGAGTTCCTTACTCCTCTCAGCTTTGTGGACTCAATAGCCAGTGCTGAATTGTTGTTTTGATTCACTGTTGGGGAGCTGCTATGACAGTGTCTGGCTCTCCCTGAACCACTTTAATTCATCTGCAAAAGGAATCAAAAATATGGATTAAGAGGCTGGAGCGGTGGGTTTGTGGTTTCCATGCTTGCCTGGCATGCACAAGTACTCGAGTTCAAACTCCAGCACCAAGTACACAATGAAGTGTCCGAGGAATGAAAGTCACATGAAAAACTAAATAAAAATTGCTTCTCTCTCTCTCTCCTCTCTCACTGTCCCCTCTTTCTTAAAAAAAAAAAAGATTAAAAGCATTTAAAAATACAGTTGATTGGGCTGGAGCAGTGGCTCAGTGGTGGAGTGCTTGTCTGGCAAATGCAAAGAGCTGGACTCGAACCCCAGCACCACATACACTACTATGTGTCGGAAAAACAAAAACCAGATGAAAATCTAAATAAAATTGATTCTTTCTTTCTCTCTCTCTCTCTTTAAAAAAAATAAATACAGTTCATTAATGGTAAATAATTAGTGGTATGAAGGCAAAAGCAACATTGGAATATTCAAAAGGTGAGAGGAGAGAGTGAAGCAAGGTCCTGCATGAAGGCCCTAAAGAGGGAGGAAGTGGAGGAACAGGAGAGAGAGAACAAAGCATTTTGCAATTGGAGGGAAAGAAGAGAAAAGTAGGAGCAACAAAGCAGGCAAATGAGTACATGAGAATAGCACCAACTGCCGATATGAAACAACAAAAATAAAAAAACAAATAAACAGAAAATTAAAAAAGCAAAAAAAAATTCTACTGCTGAGAAAACAGAGCTTTCTAATAAAAGTGAAAAGAAAGGAGAAAAAATATAAAATTTAGGGAAAAAACCCCAGAAATATGTTGCATATGCAAAGACATGAACCGGTCTACAAATATAGTCAGAGTAAGAACTACAAAATTTGATAATAAAAAAAAAAGAAAAATTTTCATTTAAAAAATGCTTTTTCCTCTGAGGTAGTTGAAGTTGAAAATTTGCATCCTATTCCAGACTGTCCTTCTGTCCCTTTCGGTTATGTTCTCTTTGAGGAGATAGGGCTGGGTGATGTTAAACCTAACGTCCTCTTGTGATCTTCCACACTCCACCAGCTAAAGAAGATGGAAAGGGCTCTCAGCTTCTCTGCTGGACAGTACAGGGGGGATGGAACTGGCAGTACCTTCTATTGGGATTTTGTCCAGATATCTTAGGTGGCTATTCTTGGTTGGAAGTGGTGCAGATTGATTTTGGAAGTTTCTGCTGCTTGGATTGAGCTAAAAGCAGAATTCTGAACCTTTGTTTGGGGAATCTGCAATCCTTGAACCCCCGGGGCCAAGTCCAATCAGCTGGGCGTCTAGTTTTCATGACTCTGCAGAGTTCTACTCATGTGGCTGGGTGACAGACCTCTCTGGGTGGATGGAGCAAGGCAGTTTTTCTATAGCCCACTCAGCTATGGATTTCCCAGTCCCCACACCCAAATGTAATCATGCCTGCCTGATCAACCACCTACTCCACAACACCTCCATCTTTTTCAGTGGTCATTGGCACCACATGCTCAAAAGGAAATCAGGTTGCACTCTCTGACCCCAGTGTGTGCCTACACCATTTCCAGTATCCTTCTCTCCTGGTCATTCACATGCCACTGGACTCAAAGGGAAAGCACGATGCACACTGCTCCGTACCTCTGTTCTGAATCCCCCAGGATCCACTATTATCTGTACCTGAAGTTCATGATTTGCCAGGTGTATGCAGGTCATCAGTAAGCACTGGCTGAGACAGAGTGGACATTTTTTCAGGACTTTCCAGTTCCCGTAGGAACAAGATTTCACATTAACTCTCTGAACTGGAGCTCTATCTCAGGTCTTCACTTAGAGTTTGAGAAACACAAAGCATGTCTTACATGCCAGATTTGTGCACTGCGTCTCTCTTTGTATTGCCTCCCTAGCCATGGTGACAGCACCGCTGCCACTGCTGGGCTCCGACATATTTCCTCATCTCCTCTATTCACTACACTAGAATCTCTAGGCCTCTCCAAATCACTAACAGAAAATGAGTTGTAATGGTTTTCTTCAGGTACCCACTTTGTTATGAAGCCATATTCCTGCCACTCCAATTCCAAACAGCAGAGCAAGTGAACAAGGCCTCCCCCTTCTGGTCCACGATATTGAAATCTCCTAATGTTGCATTCTTTGACAAATAAATAAAGCTGACATGACTCCTAACTTTTGATATCTGGCATCTCTGCGTTACTGTGCTTTGTGTTCTCATTTAAACATTTCTGAGACGGAGCCCAGAGGTGGTCAGAAATGTCTGTGAGAGAAAAACAGCTGAAGGAGGCAGTGGTCTAACAGGCTTCAAGGCCCACGGGAGGAAGACAGTTGACAGAGGAGCAGGCCAGCGGGGCCAGAGTTGAGGGGGAAGGGTGCCAAGGACAGAGACTTCAAGACAGAGCTGGGGGTCCATGTGAAAGGCTCAGCTGAGTGGTTGGCCACTCCCTGGTGGGCAATGGCAGCTGAGCACAGCAGTGTGTGGGTGAAGTCAGAGCCTGGTCAAATTCAGGAGTGGAGTAAATTTGTAAATATATTAAGGAAACAGTCAGGTTTCCTAAGTTGGATAAAGAGCTTAGAAATAAGGAAATGAGAAAGAATGAACTTTGATGTGTTGGATTTAGATTTGAAGAACCAGTTAACATATGTGTAATGGATTAGTGAAACATGATTACTCACGTTTATTAATGTGTGCAGATAGATACAGAAATAAGTGTAAATATAAAATGTATTTTATATGGTTGTGAGTATGCATGTGTGTTTGTATAGATTTTGTCTGTATGTTTTTTCTTGGCTTTGTGTATTGAGATAGAAACACTCAAAGAACAATGAGTACACATAATAGATTCCAAAAATCAGTCTCTGTGAAAAGCAAGAGTTCCTTAGAGAAGTGAATGATTTTAGGGTTTGTTGGTAAAGTACAAGATGAGTCTGGAACATGCTATTGTGACAGAAATTAAGGAAATGCTCAAAAACTGCTAGAAATCTATCAAAATAATAGCACTCAACCCAAAAGAACCCAAACTGGCCAAATCTGAAGTAAATTGAACATTAAAATAAATAATAATTATGAAGGATTTTATTACAATGAATGTTTAGCAACATTAAGTAATTCATGAAGTTACAATGATGTAAATATATGAAGTAACGAATGAGTAAGAAAAAGCTATCTTAGAATGCTAATTATGAAATGCACAAGAAATGAGAATTATAAAAATTATGATTTGAGAGCCATCATAACAAAATTTTCAAGCAAGATTCTTTGATGAGCTATTAACTAGTAAATGAACTTTAATGAACCAGCAGATAAAATTAGGCCACAAAATGGAATCTTTAATATCAGAGTATCTCCACTTACTTATTACTTATTAATTCACAACAAGAAGAGAAATTTTACAGTGAAGAAATGGGCAAAACCCCTGAAAATCACAGAGACCAAGAAAGGAGTGACTATCTACACTGGAGATAAGTGACGAAGTGAATATATTGAGAATAGTGAGAATCAGGTTTCTTAAGTAAAAGAAAATAGTTAAAAATATGAAAAGAGAGACATGAAACTTGAGCTTTTGTGTTGGAATTAGGAATGTCAATGTGAAGTGATGGTTTCAATGGATATATAAAAGTAGAATATAATAGAGTGATAGGTAGGCGGTGACATGGTAATAGGTATTGAAGAGTTATAAAGAGACATGATAATGTCTCAGTTAAGTACAATGAATGACACTGGATTGGATGTTTTGCAGAAGTAGGTATAACTAAAACAGCTGGTGAACTTGGATATAATATCTGAATGAAGGCAATATGGATTTTATGAAAAGTTATAATTATTTCAAAATAGAAATGGTTTTTTAAAAATTCTAAGAAATTTTACACAGGAATAACCATCTTAATATTTTAGTATTATATTTTGGAAAATGTCAATATATCCATCTTGGTGTGTTTTATAACATAGTTTTCTATTTTACTGTGTAATTACATGTTCTAATTATATAACTAATCCCTGTAAGCATACTTACATAATTAAATGATATAATTACATAGAGTAATTGCATAATTATTGTAATGACATAATTATAGTAACTACTCAATTGCAAAACATTCAATGCACAAGTAAAACAACCAGATTAATTGCCTTAATAAAATATCTCCCTAAAAGCCATTTTGAGTTTTAAATAAAAACTTCATTTGGAGTTTACAACTATAGCATGTTTTTTAAAACTATAAAATACAGCCATAAAATTTAAATACATTTAGCTCTTCATATTTATCCACCATTCAAAAAATATAGAACTATTCAAGCAAAAGATTGTGTTGTTATTATTAGATATTTAGGGAGGACTAATTTTCTAAAATTTAAAAAATTGCCCAGTCCTTCATTTTCTGATGTTTATTTCTAAATAACTGAAAAGAAACACATCAAATGCCATTATCAAGAGTTAAAATATTTTTTTTCTTGGTGGTCCTTAACAAAGAACTTTCCATAAAGCAAGAGATTTATAATAGTTTTAATTGATCTCAGGGCAAGCAGGAAATCAGTAGGGAATATTCAGGAGTCAACCAAATATTCCATTAGAGAATTCATCAAATAAATTACCAAGATGAGTGTTCTTAGTAGATTCCTAGACTTGACTAGCCTGGTTCTAGATTTTAATCTTTTGATTCTGATTAAGATCTGAATGCATAACTTTCTACTGTTGCTTATGTTGAAATATGTAGTCTTGTTTAGTTTATCACTGCCTGTCTTTGAGTACTTCCTGGAATGAGTAGCTAGAGCTAGCGTTAGGGTAGAACATTTTACGTGTGACCTCCAGAATCCTGGCTTCTGGTTGTTATTGACTGAGCCTTGTAGGATTTTCCCTTTCTCTTATCATAGATGCTATTTTCCCCCTCTCTGTTTAGTTTTTAGAGAAAAAAATCCATTTGTTATTTCATTTTGGTAAGAAATTTAAGAACATTTGGTAAGAGGTAAAGAGAGAATAAGTTTTATTTAGTTTTTCATGTGGCCTCCGTTGCTCTGACACTTTGTTATGTCTACGTGGTGCTGGGGTTTGAACCCATGTCCTTGCACATGCCAGGCAAGCACCATAACTGCTGAGCCACTGCTCCATCCCCAATTATGTATCTTTGTGCATCTTTGTAGAATTTTTCATTGGCACATGGTACAGTCTCCAGGATAGATCATGTGTGAGGCCATGACACATCCATGTCTTAGTAAATTTAAGACCTAAATCATATTAAGCATCTTCTACCATAAAAGTAAAAAAAAGAAAAAATTCTAGACATGACAGCAGGAGCAGCTTTAGAAACTTTAGAAATACATGTAAATCGAAAAACATACTCTCAAATACCAATTGGTCAATGAAAACAAAAGAAAGATGAGAAAGACTTCTTGACTTATATGAAGTTGGTAATACAACTTGCACAAGCATATGGATACAGCAAAAGCCTAAGAGAGGAGTTTACAAAATGACAGCAACATCAGAACAAGAGAAAGTTCTCAAAAAAAGGTGACGTGCCCTTAGGAACTGAGACACAAGAATGAGCTATATCCAAAATTAGTAGAAGGCTAACCATAGTAGAAAAAAACAAAATAGAGGCTGAAAACCAATGCAAAGTATCAACAGAATGAAATTAGAATGTTTCCTAAAATGTGATGCTTGCATAAAGTGAATTTGAAATTCACTTTCAGATTCTTGACTTCTAATTTAAAACACAATTCCCTAATCTCACCTTATGCAGATTGAATTACAACCTTCAGTTACAAGCACCAGGAATCCCTTTTGAAAAAAATAAAAAAAAAAACACAGACCAAAAATCCAATAAGACTTTTAAATACAAGACACGTTGAAAAGTATTTATTTAGATGCTTTTTTTTGAGGGAGGGGGTGCTGAGGATTCAACCCAGAGCTGACAGGTGCTCTACGTCCCCCACTTTTCTGCGAGCATTTAGATGATCATTGTATGAGTGTTGCCTAATGAAGTGGTCTATATGTGTACGTATTTGCTAAAGTTATTCAGTAACAGAAATTATTCTGAAGATTTCAGGACTTCCTTTTCCAGTAGAACAGGAACAATCATTTTCTCAACCATGATCTTCAGACAAAAGTTAAATAAAAATAACAATAAAAGTCCATGCATGGAGTAAAACATTGTAAGAAATATTAAGAGCATGGTCTTAACCCCCCTGAAGAGATCAAGCTGTGGGGCTGGGATCACACAGGGCTCTCTAATTTTCCAGCGTGCCCTATGTATTAGAATTAGACCGATTTTCATAATAAAGGCCTCCAAGAAGATATTCTAGTTGCCATTTTTCTTCTATGCCATAGAATTATTTGGTATTTAGGGAAAGAATGAGTAAAACCTGCCAACTTGCATCTTGACAATAAATTTTAAAACAAAATAAGCAATCACATCAATGAGGCTTTTAATAACTGTTCACGATACAACAGAGAGTTTTACATAATCATGAAGTAAGCACTTCATTTACATTTAACCAGGCGTGAACTGTATACTAATTAAATCATCACAGTGAGGGAGACATCATTCTGTGTTAAAAATACATAGACAAACAATTCTTAATTGGAATTCTTGTGCTGGATCTACAAAAGAAAATAAAGCTTGCATTTCAAGTGTGAATTGTTTTGTCAAGATGTATAGTACTATATATTTAAGGAAAAGAAAGAAAAACTTTAAATCCCATCTTGACAAAGCACCGCCAAATCAGGTTCAATACCTGTTTTTCCAAATAAAGCTTTATTAAAACACATTCACCTCCATTCCTTTGTTCATGGGCTGTGACTACTTTCACATTCTGAGGACGTTATGAGTAGTTGTGGCAGAAGCTGTCTAACTTACAAAGGCTAAAATAATTACCATTTGGTCTTCTAAAAACAAGTTTGCCAACCACTGTCCCATAAGATTGCAAACCCAATTCTGTGGTGTACATCTGTTGAGGGATTTATTGAGCTTCTATTGCTTTATAATGCACAAAATGCCAATGTTATGAATTCTCTGATATGCATAAGGCACTCCAGCCATTCTTATGCTACTGTGTTGCATATGTATGTTTTATTTTATTTTATTTTAAAGAGAGAAGGACAATGAGAGGGAGAGAGGGAGAGAGACAGAGAGAATCAGTTTTTATTGAGTTTTTCACATGGCTTTCGTTGCTCTGACTCTCAGTTGTGCACATGGGTTGCTGGGGTTTGAATCCGTGTACTTGTGCATGCCGGGCAAGCGCCATAACCGCCAAGCCACCACTCCAGCCCTTACGTATGCTTTATGACTGTTTTTTTCCTACTTATTTGGCACTGTTCAGCTGTTCAGCTTTTGTCTGTTGAAATTATTAAATATTATGTAACTATGTCCTTTCGCCAGGAACACATTGATACTGTGCTGAGAACTCATTATCTGATGGGTACTGAGTTAGAACCCGAGGATACAGCTATGAAGGAAAGTGTGGTCCCAGTCTTAAGGGAACTCAGACCTAACAGACAGCAAAGACAACTTGAATAAGCAGTTACCTTACAGCCTGTTGAGAGCAAAGACAGAGCAGAGAGGTGCCCCAGGGACTCTGGCTATGGCACTGTTAGTTTGCTAAGGCTCCCATCACAAAGTGCCACTGACTGAATGTCTTAAACCACAGAAATTTATTTGTCCAAATTTCTAGAGGCTGGAAGCCTGGGTGTGATGAAAGCGTTGGTCACATCCATTCCTTCCGTGGACTGTGAAGGAAGGGTCCACCCCAGGCCTTTCTGCCTGGGTAATGGATGCCCCTCTTCTCCCTATGTCTTCACTACATCTCCCTCTGCATGTCTGCACTCAAATTTCCTCTTCTTATGCAGACCCCACTCACATAGGATTGAGGACCTTCCTCAGGACCCTATTTAAATTTAGGTAAGAAGACTGTATCTGTAGGTCCATAAAGATCCTCTTTTCTCACGTGGTCACATTCTGAGGTTAGGTGTGCGTGGGTGTTACGATACCCACTCATAATGTGGCTGTCTTGGGTTCAAGGTGGAATTGGTGAAAGAAGTCGTCCTGGATGAGCTGAGGTGTGAACTGGGATATGAAGAGGAGTGGGTGTCAACCCTGTGAAGAAGGAGGCAGTGCATCCAAGGTGACTGTGCAAAGAACTCATGGAGTTTAAGGAGGCTGCCTCTCCAGTGAACTTCAGACGATTTAGCAACACTGGTTAAATGGTGGAGTCCCCTGAGAGAATGGAAATCAGGACTCTGGGAGGGACAACAGGAGTGGTGTGGCTGCTAAATACTTAAGAGTTCTAACACAGTGTGAGGCTCATTCCTGGGACTTAAAGACCTGTGTTTCTCTCTTCCTTATTCATTCGGAAGATTTTTGTTTTATAAAAAGTATCTTAAAAGGTTTGCCTGTAATCCCAGCAGTTCAGGAGTCTGAAGCAGGAGGATCCCCAAGTTCAAAGCCAGCCTCAGCAACTCAGCGAGGTAAGGCCTTAAACAATCTAGAGAGACCCTGTGTCAAAAAAAATAAAAATAAAAATAAACAAAAAATTTAAAAAGGGTTGGGGATGTGGCTCAGTGGTTAAGCACCCCTGAGTTCAAAGCCTGGCACAAAAAAGAAAAAAAATTGTTTTTCTCTATTAAGGATTGTCCTTTCAGTATTAATCTAAGAAACCTTGCTTATCACAGGATCAACCTGTAATCCATGTTCAGATTCATGAAGCTGCATATGAGTTTCAAATTGTTGCCCCATTACATGTTAAGAGATTATACTTTCTCCATTGAATTGCTTCTGCAGTTTTGTCAAAAATTAATCGACCATTTATATTCATGGATCTACTGCAGGAAACTTTATTTTGGTTTATTGATTTATATGTTCATCCCTCTGCAAATATTATAATGTTGAATGTTGTAGTTTTTATGGTAACCTTAAAATTATGTAATGTGAGTTCTCCCACTTTTTTTTCTTTATTCAGATTTGTTATAGCTTTTCTGGTCCCTTGATCTTTAAATATGAATTTTGTTATCAGCGTGTTGAGTTCTACCAAAAAAATAAAAATACTACTAGAATTTTGATTAAGAATGGGGTATGGGTGAGGACCCAGGTTCAAACCCCAGCACCACATACACAACTAAGCACCAGAAAAGCAAAAAGTAGATTAAAAAAATAAATAAGTTGATTCTCTTTCTCGCTCTCTCATTTTTTTAAAGAATATGTTAAAAAAATAGATCAAGTTGAGAAGAACTGACATCTTAATAATATCACATCTTCCAATCCATGAACATTTGGTCCATTTATTTGGTCTACTTTAATTAATAAGTAAAGTTCTGTGGGGTTTTTTTCCCCATATAGCTTATAATTGCATTATCTACATTTATAATTCACTTTTGGTAAAAACTTAAAGTATACTAATCAATTTCAATTTCTAATGATTCATCACCAATATGTAGAAATACAATACCTTGCTGCACTCCTTTCTTAGTTTCAACAGTGTTCACAGATGTCCTAAGATTTTATACATAATCAGGTCATCTGCAAAGAAACAGTATTCTTCCTTTACATTCTGTATAACTTTTATTTATTTTTCTTGTCTAATTTCAAATGATGTGATTTTGAGTAGGAATGATAAAATTGCTTGTTCTTTCCTTCTCCCAAATTTTGGGGAAATTATCCAGTCTATTACCGGTAAATATGATATCAGTTGTAATTTATATAGATGATTATTATTATGTTAAAGATGTTCTTTTCATTACAAGAATTTTTATGAATGGATATGAGTTTTTAAAAGTATCATATTGATATGACCATTTATTTTTCTTTATAATTGTTAATACGATAAGTTACATTCCTGAAATTGAATATTGAACCTATTTGTTGTATATACATTTTTATATGTTTACAAATTTGCTAAAATTTATTGAGGATTTTGTGTTCATTTTAATGAGAGATATGGTCTGCAGCTTCCTTTTCTTATTATGTGTTTTTATATGGCTTTTGGTTTAGGGTAATTTTGGCTACATAAGGTAAGTTGGTAAAGTGTAGTCTATTTTGCTCAATGTTTCACACAGAGTTGAAAAGATTGTGATTCCACTGGTGATATGTTGTGTATTATATAAATATCACAAAGATCAATTTGGTTGAGAATGTTTTAGGGTTTCTCTAGCTCAATTGATTTTGTGTCTATTTGTTTTACCAGTTTCTGAGAGATGGATATTGAGATTTTCAATTATTATTGCACATTAGTCTATCTCTCCCGTTCTATCAGTTTTTCCCTTATGGTCTTTTCTAAATGGAACTCAAAGCCAAATATTAATATTCCAGAGCTGTTTAATGAAATGGATCATAGAAAGTCCACCTGTGCTTACAAAGTATTTTCAAATAAATTCTCAGTGAAAGCAACTATACTCAGCAGGCATTTCCTTGACAGGTATTGATAGATTCTTGCAGTGCTAAGTGAAACTCAAACTTGCTTTCCAATTGGTGAAGATATTTAAAAATATACCTTCAGTCAGTATATGTATGTTTAAAGGCAGTGGGTTTAATAATTCAGATTTTGTGTTTTTCTACTACTTCTCTGATTTTTGTCCATATCTGCTAACTGACCTACAAATCTTGAGACTGATACTATAAAGTGAGTCTTTTACTGTGTTCCATTTATTTTATAGTTAATTAGATTATGTTGTTTTTAATAGCCAATAATTTTATCATCCATCTTTGAAAAACTTGAGCTAAGTTGAAAATTCTATAATTAACTCAAGAAGAGATATAATTCCAGGGTCATATGAATGTAAGTTTATCCTCTTTTAAGTTTTGGAAGCCTTATTTGCAATATCATGGACTTTATAATAATATGGTATATGTTGTAAGATACTAAAATTATTGAATAACTTAACTTTACTTGGCATTCTAAGGTCATCCAACACCTGAAATATTTATTGTCAATACTTTTCCTTCTAAGGTGTGATTTTATTAATTTTAATCATGTTACTACACATTAACCACTAGAGAAATTTTTAAAATGCCACATAGTAACGTAATGGTAAGGGTCATGACAATGTGTGGACATCGGATGTTCTTCACATCATTTAAACAATCTTATGGCAACTAAATGTTAAAAAATCTGGCATTTTCTTAAAATATTTTGGCTCTTTTCTCATGGAAGAACTTATTTTATCTCAGACCACAAAAATGTATGAAAACCATAGTGTCTAAATTTAAGTTAATTTGGCACAAAAAATCATATAAGAAATGTTTTTAAAATTCCCTCATTCCATTACATGTTTAAGAAAGGGACACAATTTATAAACTACCAGACTTCTAGAAAAACATTGTATAGCTATCATTTGCTTGATTCTTTTGTACATCTGATCATTAACATATAAGGCACGTTGACAGTGGCATCCAATCACCGAATATTACCACCTGTGTAACGCTGGGTGCAGATTGTCCCACTCCATTTGTTGTAAGGACAGAAAAATAATAAATGAAAATATGAACCATAATCAGCTGAAGAAATGAAGTTTTTCTGTACTCCAATGCAGAGGAGCTAGCAGTGAGTAAGGATGGGTAAAACTACATATTTGAAAGAAAATTGTGAAAATTACTATTCGCATTTAGTCAAATGGCAAGATTTCTGCATTTTTAGACTCCCGTGGCTCTTTAAATTAAAGATGTAATTATTTGCTAATAAAATGTCATATAACTCAGTCAGCAATAAACAAAATAAGTTTAGTAATAAGCACAGTTTCAGTTGTTTTTGGAAAAACTTATTTACAATATTTCATTATGTCTTCTAGTAGTAGTAACTGGATGTCTGTGTGTCATATTTGAAAAAGTGTGCATAAGTTGGAAAAATTTGCAAAAATAGAAAGAAAATTTGGGGTATTATTGAACTGGTGGCCATACATTTAACCTGATAGCCATGTTTACTGGGACATCTTTTTTGAACCAGCCTTCATTGTCATTAAGAAACTTCAAGCCTGATGACAAGTTCTGCCCATCATTAACCTATGCTTGGATATATTTTGTTTATAATCATCCAACAAAGGAATGGCTAGTCATCAAATTTAGCTTCCATTTTATGAATAAAGATCCAAGTTTATCCTAGAAAAGAATGTATTACTGTCTCTTGGTACTGTATGAAGAACAACACTAATCAATCCTGGTTAGGAATACTTTTCCATTAGGAAAAATATTTTATTATGTTTTTATTAGTGCATGATAATTATACATAATATTGGAGTTCACTGTGATGTATTCATACAGCACACAACATAATTTGCTCCATTTCATTCCCCAGTGCTTCCCCTTCTTCTCCTAAGTCCCCTTCCTCTACTCTACTGACTTTTGTGAGATATTTGTCTCTCTCACTCACTCACTTCTGCATGTGAGAGAAGATATTTGACACTTGACTTTCTGAGTTTTACCTCTTTTACTCTCCAGTTCCATCTGTTCACCAGAAAATGGCATAATTCATTCTTCTTCATGGGCGAATAAAACACCACTGTGTATATAGAGCACATTTTCTTCATCCATTCATTTATTGATTTGAAATTTTTAATCGTATTTGCCATAAGTCAGAAAGTGGAAATTGCAGGGCTTTGAGGACAATATATGAATAGCAGATAAAGACTAATATTAAGGAGTGATTGTGTCCAGAAACACTTATTATTTGAATGATATCTTACCAACTTCATGAAGCACTATCAACTTATGTTTACAATAGAGGAATGTATTAGTCCAGTTATGCTGCTATAACAACATACCCAAGACTAGGTATTTTATGAAGAGAAATTTATTTGTTACTGTTCTGGAGGCTGGGAGTCCAAGATCAGGTGCTGTGAGGCTCAGTGTGGAGTAAGGGCCCACTGTCCACTTCCAAGATGGAGCCTTGTTAATGAATCCTCTGGAGGAGAGGCATGCTATATCCTCACATGTAGAAGGGATGGAAAGGCAAGAAGGTACTCCCTTCAACCCCAAGATGTTTTATAAGGGTTCTATTTTCATTCTCAATGGCAGAACTCTTGTGACTTAATCACTTGCAAAGGCCACATCTCTTAATAAGGTTGCATTTGGGTTAAATATAAACATGAATTTTGGAGGGAGCACCATTTTTCCAACCATAAAAAGAAGGAACCCAAAGTGAGGTTATGAACTAAATTATCATACATTACACAGATAGAATCTGGGACTTCAGTTTCATTCACATCATTGTCTCTGACATCATAACAAAAATATTTCCTAAAAATGATTCACATACCAACACTTCCCATGAGCTTACATTTTAATGACACCAGAATTTGTTAAATATTAGTAACTCCTTCTTAAAACTGCATTTCCCATGTAATGCTAATTCCAGCTAGAAATGACTGTGACACTGTCCTGGAGTTTTTGTGTAGAACTATTTACTGCCCATCATATGAGCTCTAGGGTGAATGTGTTACCTACACATTTTAATAACTGTGGCACAGTTATTAAAAGCTTTCCTTTTCATCTATGGTTCCGGTGTTTCAAGTATAAATATTTAATCTGCATTCTAGGATACCAATCCTAGAATGTTTTTAGTTAAATATCCTTTTAAAAAATTGATCTACATTTCAAATTGAGATCATTCTCATAGAAAATGTAAAAGTAATTTAGTAAAGAGGGATTAAACTGGTTCAGAATTTTTAAATTGTGTAACCTACTTACCTTTAAAATGTAATGGCAATGGTAAATTGGTAAAATAGATACCTACTCGTACAATGCTGGTGACATATGGAAACAAGCTTTTATAAAAAAGCTCAGTAAAAATCAAACAAGAACTCAAGCATGCGTATATCCAGCATGCTTATAATCTGACAGCTGACAATAAATGCAAAGCATATAAAAACCTACACTCATTATAAGGGACACTGCCCACTGTCTTAAATAACCAGAATTTTACTGTTACAAATTTGTAGATTATTTTAAGTATCTGACTAAGTCTAAAGTGGGTACAGATTTGAGGAAATGCCTTGAAGTCAATAAGATAATTAAAAAGAAAAAAGTGAAATTTTGTGAACTCTGGCTAAGACTATTAATTATGTGGAAAATGATCAGGGATCAAAATTTGAGTCATGTAAATTTCCAAGCTATTTAGAGAGATGAAATTGTTGGTGAAGTCTTTTTGTCCCAAAAGCTGATTCCTACACTCTCCAAGCTGATTTTCTCCTTAAATTACCCACTGTGATAGACAGAATATGCTACTCCTAAGTCAGTGAATGTGCCAAGGATGTTTGGATCACACATATTCAAATTCTAATCCCAAACCTTCATGTTGTTAGTAAAACTTCATGATGTTTAAATAATAACTTTAAAAATTGCACAAGTCTTGTTAAACTTTAGAAGTCTTACACAAAAATCTCATTAGGAAGTTAAGTGTCATATCTAGTTCCAATTTACTGATATAAATACATATCAAAGGTATAAACAGGTGTGTATCCTCTTCTGGTACCAGTATGGAGGTTCTCATGGATTTTTTTTCATATATAAAATAAAGAAAATTGTTGCTAGCCATACATCATCCAGCCTCAATTCACATCCTCCACTGTGTGCTTTCTAATGTCATTTAGCAGACATTCATGCCTAATGGAGACATCACCTAAGACTGCACATTGTGCCATCTAACATCTGCATACATTACATATTCCATATGCTGAAAGTAAATAATATGCATTCAGAGTAGGCCTCAAGTAGCTATTAGGTCCTATTCTGATGTTATACCATACATTTAATACATGAAATTTCTTGACTTCCTTTCATACTCCCTGAAGGACCTGGAGGAAAATTCTCAATAATTTAGGAATCTCCTTTAGAGAAAGATATACACATACACATATAATACTTGATCTATATGTGTAATTGATTCTCACTAATGGTGACAGTTCTATAAAGTCAATATGAAAAAAAATTAGTGAAAAATAAAATATAATGCCTAAGGAAGATACAAGATTAGGTTCCTGGGAGATTCTGGACTCTTCATCAACTAAGCAATATATAAATTTGTTTTATGTAGAAACCCCCCCTCCATTTTTTACTGATGCATTATATTTGTACATATTGATGGGATTTGTTGTTACATGTTCATATGTGCACACAATTTAGCAATATAATTGGGCTGGTTTCACTCTCTACCATTTCCCCCTCTCTCTTCTAACTCCCACCTCTTGGCATCTTTCCTCTACTGATCTCCTTTTGATTTTCATGAGACCCCCCCCCGAACCACCACATTTCTTCTTTTTCCTCTCTAACTTCTGCATATGAGAGAAAACATATGACCCTTGAATTTCTGAGTTTGACCTATTTCACTTAACATCATGGTCACTAGTTCCATCCATTTTCCTGCACATGCCATAATTTTGTTCTTCTTTATGACTGAATAAAAGTCCATTGTGTATATACACCATGTTTTCTTTATCCATTCATCTGTTGATGGACATCTAGCTTGCGTCCATGTTTTGGGTATTGTGAGTTGTATTGCTGAAAACATGGGTATGCAGGTATCACTTTCGTAAGATGACAATAGTTCTTCAGAGTCAATAATGAAAAGTGGTATATCTGGGTCTTGTGGTGGTTCCATGCCTCATCTTTTGAGGAGCCTCCATACTGATTTCCATACCAGTTTTATTAATTTACAGTCCTCTGTTGATTCTTTTAAAAATACTTCAAAAATGCATATTGCTGATTCATTACCATTGGACTTATGACTAACAGCACTGTAATTCATCCCTGAGGGAAGCTTTTTTAACACGTGGGTTTGCTCCTTAAGGCACATCATAGCCTTCTTGAGGTGAACGACACTAAGCATCACTTCAATTCTATGCTCTAAGATTATTTTAAACAGTCAACACATCAATAAAAGGCACAAGATGAGACAAACATAGCACTAAACAGACCATAATCGGGATGCTTGCCAACAATGTAAGTGCTGAAACATGAATGAGGAGCAGCACCTTGTCCAATCTCAGCTGCAAGCACGCCAGTCAGGAGACTCAAGATTTTGCTGCTTCTGGGTATGTCCAGGAAAATCACCATGAGCATTAATTTGGGTGCTGCAAATACATATAAGCAAGTTGGCACACTTGCAAACACAGAATCTGCAATATATACATATATGCATATCCTGTATTTTGTCATATTTATGTATTCTGCTCAGAGATCAGGACAGATTGTCCCTAAAGGACAGCTACTCCTCTCCTGTGGGATGAAACTGAAAGATTCCAGTCCCCCAGAATCACAGCAGAATGCCAACTTATTGGGCAAAGGAGTTTTTATGAGTCCTCCTAAGGTTATTGATGATAAGTAAACACATATGTCTTCAAAGATTTAAGGTTTATAAACAAGACTGAAAGGGCCATAAGCAATCTAATTACTTAGATAGGAAAGGAGAAGCCAAGTCACATGGTCAGTTACTAGCAGAGGCAGGACTTTCTTTCCTTAAGGCTTTTATCTTCTCCTTCTCCTTCTGCTTTTTCTTCTTTTCAACAGTAAATTAACTTCCAAAATTAAAGACTCTTGAGTCATTGGATTGTCATGGAAACAGCTTGCTGTTCACCAACATAGACTTTTTCCCTTAGTGTCATATATAGATCTATGGGCCATTTAATAGTCTGTACCAATAATAACAGTGAAATGCAAATACTATACGTGTTTGCCTGGATTAATTCCATAGTCTGTTATCCATTAGCAAATAAACAATTTGCTGATAAAAGCAGCAAAAACAAGTTTGATTTATCTATTTTGCAAATTTAAGGAATTATATAGAGCAAACCCATCATGTTGATAAATTCAATGTCATTTTTTTTTTTACACAGAGAAGTAATGAGTACATCAGAGCAAACAAACACACGTTTTTATGACTTTACCTTTTGTTTGGCCCCAGAACCCAGTTCTTTGTGACTTCCATCAGTTATTTGGGTAACATAATTTTTGATAAAAGTATGAAAAATCAAGATTAATTGACCATATGAAGCAAGAAAAAATAATAAATTATGAATTATCAAATCCATTTTCACAAACATCCCTTTTTAGACCTCTCTTGGCCCTCATTTGAATGAAAAACTAATCTATTCCCTTTCCTGTCTTCCCTCCTATGAAAGCTAATGTTAATCAATACTTGCTAAAGTGGAGACACAGGGTTTGCCCATCCAAACGACCGTGGTAGACCATGCTCCTCCTCAGCCAATCGCAGCAGCACGCCAAGCTGGATCCTTTGGTACTCAAAAGAAATGACAGTAGGGAAAGCTGCCCTGGCCTAGAGTTGGACCTGGAACTCATAAGGTCTTCATGCCAGCTGCCCAGACAAAAGCAGAGAGGAATCATTTCTTCTGACTTCCCTGCTCCCCTGAGGACAGGACATTTGTATCTGTTAAAATAGCCACGCATTCAAATTGCATTTGAACAGGGAACTCTGCATGTTCATATCTTGAAATTCTATAACTCAATCAATAATCCTTCTGATCCGAAATCCAGATCCCCTAGGTCGCATCCCCTATACCATCAGCCACTTACACCTTCTCCTTTTGAAAGTTTCTCTAGCCCATTTATTCAGGGAGCCTCTTCTTCCTGCTGGCACAGGGTAAAAGTCATCAGAATCCAAACAGGAAGAAGTTACACAGGCTCTTCTGCTTTGTTCTCTTCCTAGAGACGGTCACTTTGCTCCTGACTATTTGGGAGGTTAAATTTCACTTTTTTCTCAGCACTGAAATCATGCCAGTTTCCACTCCTCACAATCAATCCAAGACCTCTGGTCACTCCAAACAGCTTAGATCATCAAGTTGTTAGCTTTTGGTATTTTAGCAGCAGTATAGAATCTCCACTGCTAAGAGAATGATCATGTTTACCACTTACCCCGTTTTCAATTTATTTTAACCTTTCCATAGTCAAAAACTAAACCTGTTCTGTTTCTTACGATATTGCTTTCAAATCTATTTTTTCTTTTCTTAATAACAAAAAACTTTCATTAGATCAATCAGGTGGAATTTAGCAATTATCTCCTTACTCTATACAACAGTGATGGAGAATATAATTTGCCTCCTACATTAGAAGAAAAGAGAGAGTTAAGAACAAAGCAAACACATACCACAAACCAGCTCACATTTCCGGGAAGTTTTGGGAAATCAGTTTTCATATGGAAATTGAGCTTTGAAACCCTAATTTTAAATTACTGAAACTCCTCAAAATTCCTTTACACACGTCTAGAAAATATTATGATATCAACATAACATGTATTCATTAAAATGAGCTTTTATTTTCTTAGTAGTATGCAGAGGCCAGGAGGAGTCAATACCTTTCCTAAGAAGTTTTCTTGTATGAATATCTGAATATTTATAATTTTTATGTCTTTTGCTAAGGTTTAAATTATCAACAAACTAAATTAAGCAATTATATTGCAAAAGTCTTTTATTGAGATTGAGAAAGGCTGATAACCTATTTTTAGTTCTCCAGGGCTATTCTTAACCTTCTACTATCAACTGCACCTTAAATAGTAAGAAAACTTATTGAAGAAGGGTAGTTGGCCTCAGTGGGCTTGTCTCGGGTAGAGGACCACTGCACCTCCTGGACAACATCTTAACAATCTCAGAAAGAGAGTAGCAGGAGAGGATATTTACAGAGGGACGGGCCCAAGACAGGTGAACTTATGGTCTTGCAAGACTCAGAATTGGTTGGGATTCAGCGGAGTTTAAGATGTGATGGCTTCATACTTTAGGCACAGCTTTTCCTAGTCCCAGTATATTCATCACATCAAAAAAGTGTGCTGTGTCCCAGAACTCTTTAGGCCAGAAACAGAAAAGTATATTGATTCTCAGAATTACTTAGCTCAGGAACAAAAATGAAGTTAGTCTAATTCTCATTCTACTTATATGTCTCTTATTCTTTAGTAAAAATTGCCATTACACAGATTTTAAAATAGCAGCAACTCAATGTTTTGCTAAGTAAGCAACTTGACCCATGTCACACATACCAAAATCAGTACCTGGGTCATAATTCCTAATTCCTAGTGCAGCCTTCTATTGTACATTAAATAAATTGAGTTTTATTTGGCTTTTAATTAAAAGTCTAATCTAATTGAAACTAAAATATGGGTGGTGATCATACAACTCAGCCTACACAAAAAGCGTGCTCTTTATCATCCAGGGCCCAGACTGTGGTTTCTTATCTTGGATATTTGTAAGAGCTTGAGAATTATTACAAAGGATTTCAGAAAATTCTTCAAAAGTCTTATAATTGCAAATAAAAATAAAAGTGTCAATGTATGTGGATTCACAAATGCAAAAGTATATGTGGCTGAAGGAGTACCCTAACAGTGAAAATACTGGCCCTTACTAAAGGTGGAAAATGGAACTTCTCTAAGCTATACCCTGAATCCAGATTCACCCTTAATTCTCTAAAGGGCCTGAGAGGGCATTGGAAACAGGCACCTTCTCCACAGACTCAGCTCATCATGACTTCTAGTTTAAGAGCATAGAAATCAAGCACCATCGACCATCTCATACATTTTTGTACAGTTTCAGACAGAGTCTACAAAATACCTGCTTGCATGTGGTGGCCCTACCTGAATCCAGGATGCTCAGGCCTCCAAAGTCCACTGGTTGCAAGGTGTTTTTTCAGGGAGACAATATAGGTAGACTTACCACACATGGCTCAGAGTTCCTGTGCCATTTGACTGTGCTTTTAATTTCTATTCATGGATATAGTGAACAGCTTTTGTAAGGGATTTATAAGTTCTTAGTTTTTTTTTCATTGAAAATTGGCTTTCTAATACATCATAAAACATACTATTCTGGATTCCAAGAACATAAATCTCATGCATACTCTCTGTTTTCTAGTCACTGGTCCCATGCAAGCTGCATTACAGAGCCATGTAAAAAGTGGGCATTCAGAAATGAAGATATTGAAAGAAACAAAGTTAATGAACATATTTTTGGGCTCCTTGGAGTGGAAAACCATAGAAAAATTTTGACGCACCTGAAGTTAGTCATTTGCCTTTTATAAGGCAATCAAAATTCAAGATTCTATATACATATCATTTGGAATTCTTAATTTCTCTTTATTATGATTGGAAATAAGTTCTAAGAGAATTCATCTTTAATGCTGCAGTCTTGCTTATTATCATTTTATAGATAATCTGCCAAGATGCTATTATCATCCCTCCGTTCAGTCACATTTGGTCTAGCAACTAAAATAAACTTATCACACACTTAAAATTGTAATTTCCTAGAGTGCAAAAAAATTGTGACTGTTGGTTTCCAGAAAAGTGAAAGAGCAGCATTATGTAGAAAGGATTATTTTGTGACTACAGAGAATGTAGGTATGGTTTGGGAAGAAATATTCAATATTCTATGACAAAATAGGCAGACACATCATTTATTCAATTTCTTCTTTTATACATGAAGATAGGATTGTCCATCAACCAGTGACAAAACATGATCATTTGCTTTCAATTTACCTGGAAAGTGAATCACAGCTCAGATTGTGAGTATGACCTAAATAAATTGATGCTTGGCATCTTGAGTATGAGGAACAGCATGCTAAATAATATTTCAGCAGGAGGTCCTTCACCACAAGTATGCAGTTTGTCATTTCAATGGTTATTTGATTTTAGAGAATAGGATCAAGAAATCTCTTGAATCCAATTTAAGACATTTAACAAGGAAGCTCAGAATGATAGAAAAGCAACAAAGCTTCCCACAGCTCTTTGATTTTAAACTGCTACTAACTCTTTATTTGAATGGGCAAATTCTCACATTCTTCTCCATAATTTATGAAAAGATACTGGGGAAGACGAATGCAGAGATTCAGGTAGAAAAAAAGTGCTTTATTCCAGATGCAAAAGGTAAACGATGAATGAGTAAGATAAGATGGGGAAAAGACATTTCATTTTACTTTATCCTGCTGATCCCCACATACAAAAAAATATCAGAAGATTCAGAAAGGAGCAAGCAAGGGAAATGGGCTAGCATCCTCAGGAGTTGAGTTATTACTCAGGGAGTTCATTGGGATTTCTGCTTTTCTACTTGCTTCTCCTACATCCCAGACCAAGTGCTGGAGAAGCACACAACTGGGAAGCGAACCAACTAGCACAGATCAAAACCAAATCAAATACCCTCAGTAAAAATGAGTAACATAAAATAAAGTCACTCTTTAGACAACACACTAAGGAAAGGGTAGATCAGTAAGCTGCCCCTTTCTGTTATTGATACAAACACCATGAAAAAGGTTGTGCCGATTTATTATCTCCACACGCAATGAATCATCTGAACGGTTTATGACCTTTTTTCTCCTCTAATGAAGAAGCCAGTCCACAGCCTTTCCGTTAGAGCCTGTGGGTGGCCCTCTGGTTTCCACTCACTTAATCTGTCAAAGTGGATGCCTCTTGACCACAGAGCCTGGGGATGGAATTATCGATGTCACCTCCCACTGTAAAAAAGGTACCCTTCCCTGGTGGAGCCTTTGAAGAGAGCTCTGACTTTGACAAATGCACACCCAAACCCACATGAAGGAGTCTGGTGTAGAGTGGTGTCTTCTTCTTCTTCTTTTTTTTTTAGGAGTATAAGGAGTAGGATTTATTTAGGAAGAAGAGCAGAGACTCCGCAAGGCGGAGGGGTACCTGGAAGCAGGACACCGTCTAATGGAGGTCAGGCCAGGGGTTATATAGAATTGGGGAATGAGCATAATTAACATTCATGCAAAACAGGCATTGAGAAATGCATCTACATCATTGGTTGAACCCTATGCAAAGCAGGCATTGAAACTTAGTACCAAAGTCATTGGTTAAAATCTATGCAAAAACAAAAGGTGGCAAATACTTCCTAGTTCCCATAGAGTGCTGTCTTCTGAGTAGAATACAAGAGAAGCAGATGGTAGGAGCATTGCAGAGCCTTTGCTGATGAGGCCCACAGTTGAACTGCAGTCTTTACCTGTAAGCCAGGACTGTTAAACCAAATAAGGCGACTACCTGCTCAAAAGAAAGATTAAACAGGAACCAATTTTACAAAGCAATAATCAAAATGTACAGGAGAAAGCCAGAATTACTTATCACATGAAAACTCAGTAAAATCCCAAATCACATCAAAAACGACAATTAATAGTTCTCGTCAAAGAAATCACATGAATTTGGACTTTTGTTTTTTAAACAGAGAAGGACAGTGAGAGAGAGAGAGAGAGACAGACAGACAAAATCAATTTTTATTGAGTTTTTCACATGGCTTTCATTGCTCTGACACTTGGATGTGTACGTGGTACTGGGGTTTGAACCCCTGTACTCGCACATGCTGGGCAAACGCCGTAACCACTGAGCCACCGCTCCAGCCCCTATGAGATTCTTTTAAAAATGAACAAAAATAGATATTCAGACAAAGTAATTCAAAACATTTCATCACCAATTTTCATATTTGCAATGATTATTCACATATCAAAGCTTCCAAGAAATTTTCTAATAAGGAAGACTAATAACTCTGGGAGGAAGAGAGATTTTATTTATTTTATTATTGTTGCTGCTGCTGCTGCTGTTATTATTTTAGTATCAGAGATTGAATTCCAGGCCACTTAATCACTGAGCAACATCCCCAGTTCTTTTTATATTTTATTTTGAGACAGGGTCTCATTAAGTTGCTTAGGGCCTTGCTAAATTTCTGAGGCTGGCATTGAATTTGTAATCCTCCTGCCATAGTCTCCCACAGGCTGGGATTTCAGGTGTGTGTGCTGCGGCTGGGCTGGAAGAGTGCTCACAGGTTTTAACACCTTCCTTCCTCTCTGTCAGAGAAGAGAGACTCCCTGGGGTCAGATCTTCCAACCTCAGGGGAGGATAGCTTCTAAGTTCAGTCTAGAAATCCTCAACTCTGTGAGGTCCCGTAGACTTCCTTGAAGGAAGCTGTTTGGTCTGTCCTGAATGTCTCTATTCTCCTATTTTTCTAATAACCTTCTGCCTGCTACTACCTGAAACTTGTTTGAAATCCTACCTTACAAATTGCAAAGATCTGGTTGCTGACCCCTGCTGTTGCTCTGTAACAATTATACTAAATGTGGAAAGACTGAAAACTTTCTTTCTAAGATCTTGAATACGACAAGGATGCCCACTTTCACCACTTTTATTCACTATAGTATTGGAAGTCCTAACCAGATAAATCAAGTAAGAGAAAGAAATGAAAATCATCCAAATTGGAAGAGAGGAAGATAAACTGTGACTGCTTATGGATGGCATGACTTCATATATGGAAAATCCAAATATGCCACCACAAAACTGTTAGAACTAACAAATTCTACAGTGTTGCAGGATACAAAGTGAACATACCAAAATTAGTAGAATTGCTATCCTGCAATAACTAATTATCTGAAATAAAAATCAAGAAAACAATCTTGTTCACAATAGCTATGAAAATTACCTAGGAGCAAATTTCACCAAAGGGGTTAAAGATGTGTACAATGAAAAACTATGAGGAGGACCTAAAAATTTTAAAAAATCCCATGTTAACAAATTGGAAGAATCTATATTGTTAAAATGTTCATGCTTTCTAAAGCAACCTACAGATTTAATGCAGTCCCTTTCAAAACCCAATGATATTTTTCACAGAACTAGAAACACAATTCTAAAATTTATATGGATCCACACACCAAAAAAAATCAAATAGTTAAAACCACCTTGAGTAAAAAGAACAAAGCAGGAGACATTACATGAGTTGAATCCAAAATATATGACAAATTTATAGTCATCAAAACATCATGGTATTGACTTAATAAACAGATTGTAGACCAATGGAACACAACAAAGAGCCAAGAAGAAGACACACCCTATAGCAAAGTGACTTTTGATAAAGATGCTAAGAAAATGCATAGGAGAAAGCACAGTCTTCTCGATAAATGGTGCTGGAAAAAAATTAGATTTCCACATTTAAAAGAGTGGAAGTAGGCCCTTATCTCTCACTACATATAGAAATCAACTCAAAATGGACATAAGACCTGAAACAATGAAACTACGGGAAAGAATTTTTTTTTAAAGAGAGAAGGACAATGAGTGAGAGAGAGAGAGAGACAGAGAAAATCAATTTTTATTGAGTTTTTCACATGGCTTTCGTTGCTCTGACACTTAGTTGTGTACGTGGGTTGCTGAGGTTTGAACCCATGTACTTGCGCTAAGGCATCGCTCCAGAATTTTTAAAAAACCTAGAAGGGAAATGTTTCATAGCACTGGAACGGTCAAGGACAAGACCCTAAAACCACAAGAAACAAACCAAAAATAGAAAACAATGGGATTACAGCAAACCAAAGATCTTCTGTACAACAAAGGAAGCAATTAACAGAATGAAAACACAGAATGGAAGAAATTTTTTTGCAAAATATACATCTGATAATGGGTTAACATCCAGAATATATAAAGCACTTCAAAAACTCCCTAGCAGATAAACTAGTAACCTGCTTAAAGAATGGGTAATAAACCTAGACAGACATTTCCCAAAGGAAGACATACAAATATCCAGGAGCTTTTGAAGAAAGGGTCAACATTACTAAATCATCAAGGAATGAAATCAAAACCATTGAGATATTCCTTCACTCCAATAAGAATAGATATGATCAAAAAGATAAAAGACAAGTCCTGGATGTGGAGAAAAGACAACTCTTGCACACTGTTAATGGGAATGTTAACTGGCATAGCCATTATGGAAAAAATATGGTGTTTCCTCAAAAATTAAAAATAAAACAAGCATATGATCCAGAAATCCCATTATTGGATATACATCCAAAGGAAATGAAATCAGTCAGTCAAAGAGACATCTGCACTTGTTTGTGTTTGCAGCACTATTTCCAAGAAATGAAGACAACTTGAGCCCATAAATTGAGGAAAGGATTTTTAAAAAGTGGTATATATACACAATGGAACAACTATTAGGCCATAAAGATGATGAGAAATACTGTCATTTGCAAGAGTGGGGCTGGAACTGGAGATCATTATGTTAAGTGAAAGAAGCCAGACACAGAAAGACAAATACCATGTGATTTCATTCATATCTAGACTCTAAAAAAGTCTATCTCATTAAAGTTGAGAGTTGAGTGGTGGTTACCAGAGGCTGATGAGAATAGGGAGAAGTGAGGAATGTGGAAAGGTTGGTCAAGGGTACCAGGTTAGAGTTAGACTGGAGTAAGAAGCTATTGCACAGTAGGGTGACGATGGAACACAATGTGCTATGTTTCAAAAGGCTAGAAGACAGTATGATGAATGTGTGTACCACAAAGAAATGATAAATGTTTGGGGAGATATTTATGTTTAACCTGATTTAGACATTATGCAATGTCTGCATGTATTGAAATCTCAGATGATACCACATAAATATGTAAAAAATTGTTTCTATAGATCAGTTAAAACACTTTTATCACTTAAAAGTTGTAACTAATAAAGCATGAAATAAATATGATATTACATATGCATTGCACTAACAAAATATGAGGCTCAACTAAATGTTAGCAAAGATCTAGAACCTCAGTGTCTCTAATACACTGTTGGTGAGGGTAAATGAATGCTACCATTGTGTAAAGTGCTTTGGCAATATCTGATAGTGACAAAATACATTAAATTATGATATCTACCATTTCTCAGATCCCATTCTATAGAAATTCTACCATATGTGGCCAGAGAAGTATATCAAGTTCTTCATTGGAGGATAGTTTATAAACGTGAAATTTTTAAAGCATTGCTAATTTATTAGATATATTTTACAATTTTTATAGATATATTTTACAACATTCAAACATCACTTGAATACAGAAACTAAGGTAAATTAGTTATATTCCTATACACTAACTTTCTAAAATATTAAAATTTAATTTAAGGATCAGTCAAAAAAATTTAAAAAATACAAATGTCCAACAGGTATAGGAAAAAAAATTCAACAATCTCTAATCATCAGATAAATACAAATTTAAACTACCTTGAGATATTACTACAAACCTGCTAGAGACTTGATAATAAAAAACAGAAATAATAATTGTTGGAAAGGATTAGAGAAAAGGGAAGTTTTGTACATTATTGGTAGGAAAGCAATTAGTACAATCATTAAGGAAAACAGAGTGGAAGTTCCTTGAAAAATTAAAAGTAGAACAACCGTATGATACAATAATCTCACTTCTGGGTACGTATCCAGAGAAAATGAAATCAACCTATTAAAGAAACATCTGTACTCACATGTTCATAGCAGCACTATCTCCAATAGCCAAGTTATAGAAAAAAGAAGGAAAACCTGTCATCTGTGACAACATGGATGAACATGAATATATTCTTTCAGGTTAAATGAGCCAGACTCAAAAAGACAAGAACTGCAAGATCTCACTTAAAGCTAGGGTCTGAAAAAGTCAAACTCACAGAGGGAGGGAGCAAAATGGCTATTGTCAGGAGAATCAGAGCGATGCTGGTCAAAGGGAACAACAGCCACCAAGACATTTAAGTTCTGGATACCTGATATATAGCATGATTCCAAGAGTCAACATATTGCATACTTGAAGTCTGTTAAGAGAGCATGTTTTAAGTATTTTTACCACACATGCTCAAAGATAACTGTGTGAAATGACATATTAATCAGCTTGATTGTGGTAATCATTTCATATATATCAAAGCATCACAGTGCATGCTATAAACATGCAGTTTTATTTCTCATTTATATTTTAAGAAAGCTAAAGATAGTAAATTGGTATTTACTATCAATGGCAAAAATTAAATTATAACCATATGTTCATTATGAATGTATAAAGAGGTAGCAAAGTATAACACAGACTAATTAATGATTCCTTTTTGATTAGTGATTACATATTGGCTGTAATGAAGTTGCATATGTTTGAGAAGAGTTAAAAAGTGTATTTTAAAAACTATGACTTACTTTTTATTTCGAAATTTTGTTGAAGCCGGTATAGCATAGAACTAACATTTTTTAAATTTGGTAATATATGAGTATTTGCCATATCATTGCTTTACTTTCTGTACTTTTTATTTTAGAGCTTAAGATACAATGTTTGAAATAGTTAATCTTTCTGAAGGACCACTTCTCTTGTAGGTCCACTCTTGCACCAGGAATGGAATCTAGGCCAGGCAGTAGCAGGCTGTCTGTATTCCCCGCTAATGTGTACTCCTTGTCCCTTTGCCATCAAGATCTCCTGAGTTTTATCAGGAAAAAAGCTACTCTATTAAATTTAGCTCCTTCACTTCCAAGTAAAGCCATCATCTGTTATTTCCAAGAAGATGAAAATCCCAACTAAGGGAAACCTGATGTCTAGGAGAAAAGTACCTTCACTCACTTTCTCCCTCTACTTAGAATATCACTTAACTTATAAGGGATTTATGTTTTCTTTTCTATCAGTGTTGAACCTGTGATATAGCTTAAGTTTGCCATAACTTAAGTTTGAAGCCATCTTAAGTCAGGGAATCAGAGGCCAGAAAGAAGCCATTTTTTAAACTCCCTAACAGGTGTCCTATTACACCTGAAACATCTTCCTGTTCCTGCCTATCCCCTTCCTGTACCCACCCCAATTTTATATTAGCCAATCATGTACATTGTACCCATGAGCTCCTCCAATCAGAGTGAAGGGCAGCATTGCAACAGGTTGGAGATAAATCTCTGCAGATCCCCCACATAGGTGTGCTGTTGCTCCTGAATGCCCTGGGAGTGGGATGCACCCTTCTGTGTAGAAGTAAAGTTTTTTCTTGCTTACCATTTCCAATCATGTGTTTGTTTTACTTCACACCCAGTATTTCTAACACTTATAATAAAATATTTTAAGACACCATAATGTTTATTTTTAATTTTTAAATTATCCATTTTTTAAAAGAGAGAGAGAGAAAGAGAGAGTTTTATTTTTTTTCTCATCTGCTTTTTGTTTTTCCTCTATTTCATTGTGTATGTGGTGCTGGGATTGAGTCCTCGCACATGTCAGGCAAGTGCTCTATTGTTGAGCCACCTCTTAAGCCCCGCAATGTCTAAATGTAGGTATTGTTGGGAGGAACTAAAGTTCAGTGTAAAGAAACAGGATTACCTAATAGCAGAATGTATTTTAAAAAGTATATCAGGACATAATATGAATCATAGCAACAAAATTTACTGATTTTTATTATGGATAGGCATAGTGCAAAGTAATTTACAATGCTAGGCTCACACGTGACGGTGAATAAGTAAATAGACAATGACCAGACCATACATTAAACAGAAGCATGGCTCACAATCTGCAGCAGCCAGTCCAGGACACCAAACCGCATTCTCTGTATGAATCACCACATTCAGAACTTGATCAATGACCTACAATTTCTCTAATTTTTGCCTCTGCTTCCAACCTAGGACCAACTAGAGAAAAGCAAATTTCTTCCCTTAATCACATAGGATTCCTGCCTTCCCATTAGCCTACCTCAACCTTTCCCATACAAACTCTGTCTGATCGAGACATACCTGAGACCTTTCTCTTTTCCTCCTGCAAAGTGTTTATATTATCCTGCATCCTTTGAGTCTCTGCCAACTGCAAGTAATGGTGTCTGACTTCCTTGCTATCACAGCGTCTGGTTCAAGTTGGTTGGTCTTCATTTGGTTCCCACACGTGTGTTATCAAATTCACTCCTCTAAACAACCTTGGGAGGCAGGAGTTATCATCTCCCAGTGAAGAAAATGAGGCAAAAAGCCTCCTGGAGGAGGTTAGGTCATGATAGTAGAACCCTCACAAATGGGATTATTATTCTTATTTTAAAAAAAGAAAGAAAGAAAAAGAACACCTCAGAGAACTCTCTAGCGTTCTACCTTGTGAGAGTACAGTAAGGAGATCATGTTGTACTGGGTGTGGCGGCACACACCTGCAATCCCCACAGCCCAGGAAGCTGAGGCAGGCAGATCATGAGTTCAAAGCCAGTTTCAGCAACGTAGTGAGGCCCTGAGTCACTTAGCAAGACCCTGTCTCATAAAATAAAATAAAGGGATAGGGATGTGGCTGAGGGGTTAAGTACTGCTGAGTTCAATCCCCAGTACAAAAACAAAACAAAACAAAAAAAGACAGTGTGTATGAACCTGGAAGTAAACCCTCTTCCAAAATTACAGGTGCGTTGATCTCAAACTTCCAGACTGCAAAGCTGTGAGATGATTGCTGTTGTTTGGGAGCCACCGGGGTTGCAGTGCTCTGGACTGCCCGAGCCATAAATCTCATAGCTGGTGGTATTTGTACCCATCTGTTTATGGGCCCTATTCGTTCCAGTATCATGACTGGCAATGGAAATAAAATCCTTTCTTTTTCTGTGGGTCATTTATCTGGGCTGATTTTATTCACAAATTTATTTCAGTATTTTTCACAACTAATATATTTCAACAAAGGAAAAGATCCTGATAAATTTTAAAAATGCAAAGAAAAAATATTTTTCATAATTATGCCACTCAAAAATAACAACTATTAATTTCTGTTTGCTGAATAAACTTTAGACTTCCTCTTATTGGCATCAGCACAGGGCTTATTATACAATGGGGCTTGAAGAGATTTTGAATACATGAACAAACAAATATACATATTTACATTTGAATATATGCGTTTCAATGAAAATGGAGGATGCACTTTTAAATATTATTCCTCTACAAAATTAATAAATACATTTTAAAATGTGATACTAAAAGTATATGAGATTCTTTTTTTTAATTTTTATTTTTTAAAGAGAGAAGGACAGAGAGAGAGAGAGAGAGAGACAGAATCAATTTTTATTGAGACTTTCACATGGCTTTCATTGCTCCAACCCTTAGCTGTGTACATGGGTGCTGGGGTTTGAACCTGCGCACTTGTGCATGCCAGGCAAGCGCTGTAACCACTGAGCCACGGCTCCAGCCCCCAAGAGATTCTTTTTAAAAATGAACAAAAACAGGTGTTCAGACAAATTAATTCAGAACATTACATCACCAATTTTAATATTTGCAATGATTATTCACATATCAAAGCTTCCAAGTTCTCTAATAAGGAAACCTGCTTAAGCTTGACTAACTCAGGATTCCCAAAACTTATTTAACCACAGAATATTTTTCTGCGAATAAGCTTGTTCTATAGATAGCAATCATCTCTTCTCTCACATTTCTATAATAAAAGTCATGTCCTACTGACATGACTGTGGCAAAAGCTGTGGCCTCCTGCACCCTGCAGTCAAAGCTTACTGGACCAACTGCAGACTTCTGATCTAAGAGGGGCACATCAGACATGGTTCAAAAACGCTAGAATTTAGACACAGGCACTCATTTGGAACACTGGAAACTCAAGTAGAAAAATGGACACTCAGGCCAATGTCTAAGGACAACCATGTGGTGTAGCAGGCAAGTAGATACAGGCACTGAAAGTCTATTAGAGAGAAAATGGAAAAGACAATGGACCATTATGAAGGACAAGAGAGTGAGGTGCTGCTTGACAACAACCCAGTAGTCCTGAGCCTGTCCCACCTGCAATTTAACTATGCAGATCCCTTACATATTGATATTAAGCTTAGTTTTTAACTAAGCTCATTTTTACTTACCAGTAGACATAGCTACTGTCATTGTGCTTAATGGGTACCTGATATTGCACCTGTAAGTATCATAGGTCCCTGAAGCCACCTCCTGTTTTTAATATTCAGTAGCCTCGTTCTGGACTGGTTTAGTGCCACTTGTCTCTTTTATCCCTGTGCCTTCCAATCGAAATGAGGCAGAATGTTGCTGCCTTCTTAGCTGCGTCCTTCCTGCTCCAATGCAGCAAGCCTCAGGCGCTAGTCTAGGGAAGCAGTGGCTCCTACACTTTAGGATGGACGGACCTGTATTATCTGAGTCTGCCAGGCTTAGTTCTGATACGCTAAAGACTTTAGAAAATCCCCACTCTCTTGACAAAGCCAGCTTTGCAAGCTTATTTCCTGCTGCCAATTTAAATCAACAAACAACAAAAAAAAATCTCATTTGACAGTCAAAACTAAAGATGACTTCCTTGTTTTAGAAAGTTCTCACTGAAAAAGCAGCCATTTCTTCAAAGGGGCTACAGGATAGGGAGATGGAGGACTCCAGAATATTTACAGGGTATGGAAATCAAGATAGCTGAAATATCCTTAAAGTGTTGTCCTTAGATATTAATTTATTATAGCGTTGAAGCAATGTATTTAGACAAAAACATAAAACATCTATGAGAAATGAAAACAAAAGCTAAGAAAATATAAAGTGTCAAGGGAAAACATGCAAGCAGTTAAAATAAAAATATGTTTGAAATGGGGAAATAATCTGTAGTAAAAATAGAAGAAAACTTTGCAGGGAAAAGAATACACACTGGCATATCTTGCTAGCAAGTATCTAAATATTTCAGATACATTGACATATACCTGTACCATTGATATTCAAAGTGTTTTTAAAATGCAAGAAGAATAAATTAACAGGACTTGATATTTTTTACAACAGAATAGAGACATAAGTCCAATTTCTCTGTCAGCTTGAACATTTTCCCGGATAGAAGCCAAGAAAGGTTTTTTAAGTAAGCAACATAACCCCAGGTTACGGTTACATTGTCTTCCAGTAAAACAGACATGCATGCTTTTGGAAAGCAACGTTTTATCTTCTACCATGATGAAAGTGTCAAGAGACCTTCCCTAAGAGGATGTGGAGCCTCCGGCAGGAGCAAGAATGAGATGCTTAAAAGCCCAGACCACTACTGTATTTTGCCTCTTTTCAATCTTTCATGTGCAGATCTCAGAGCATATTTTTCAATATTTTGTGACCAGTTTTTGTATCAGTGTGTACTAGCAACCCCACCAGATAATGTTAGGTTCAAAATAAATTTAACTTTGTACACCCCAGTGATGGTGCAGCTCATTTGTGACTTGGCTAGTCTCTCTTCCGCTCTTTAGCTCTTTGCAACCATGATGGCAGATGGATTCTCACTCCGGCAGAAACGATAAATGATCTCAGGCCATGGCCTCCACATTACACAGAGAGCACTGTACTGGAGCACACTGTGAGGTGAAGGAGAACCAGCAGACTGGATGGGTTTTCTGTGGTAGTACTGATGTCCTGGGTAGGGTTAGTCACCTTTGCCACTTCCTTAACTCATCCATCCATTCATTCATTTGTTCATCCCATCCATCTTTCATTTATTTTGTTCATTTTATTTTTTGAGTCTAGGTGAAATATATGACAAGCTTTTTTCTCAAACTTTTATATCAAACCAAAGTCTCTAACATCATAGATTCAGAGATGATACATGTGGAGCTGAGTGTGTATTCTATATTAAATTCCTTACACAGTCCCTCAATCGACCAAGTGCTTAACATTCCTCCCCAAAATTCTAATTTCTTTACACCTGAAATGTCTTTAACATTTTCATGGTGTTAAATACCAGTTTTAATCCCAGGATGACATTTTATAGGACTCTATATAAATATCAACCCCTCAACTTTTAAGATACCTAGCAGGGCATCTAGACCATAACTATCATCAAGGATGGAAGAACGAATGGATGAGAAAATAAGCACAATTTAAAATTTAGGTCTGAAACTTTGAGGAACGTCCCTATATGAAAGCATCTGAAATGATAAATACAAAATAATGAAACAATTTTCTGTTAATTTGTTAAATCATCAAAGGTCACATGCTGAGAATGATTCCATTTCTAAACTTTGTGAATTTAGTTCTGCAGAGAAAGTAGCTGAAGGATACCAACAAAGGGTCATGATCATTTTATGGCCTGGGATTTTCCAAAATTTTAAAATGTTGAAAGAATGATACAATGGGCTCGGTAACTAATTCCAAGAAATGGAAGGTCATCTCTAATTTGGAGGAATGTTTTAAAAGTTATGTGTAAAGGATTAGAAAAGTAGTCATGAAGTTAGATGTAAGGACCTCTAACTTCCCTTATAAAATCTAAAATGTGAGACAGTTTTATTATTGCAGTTTTTGACCCAGAATATCAATTATATGAACTTAACCATTGACATTTATGCTATGAGTGGAACCTAAGTGTGGGTATGAAATAATGCAAATGCAATATTAAAGTAAAATAAAACTCCAAGCTCACTCTTTCAAATGTAAGTTTAATTAAGAGAATAAATCAGACTAATGGATTAGAATTCACCTCTGTAGCTCACTTTCAATATGGCTTTATTTTCCAACTTAGCTGAAGAATTACATGCCAAAAATTTTAATGGACTGTTGATTTACTTTTCAAGCAGAATTTAACTTTCCATATTTAAAAAAATGGAAGAATATATTCCAGGTTCAGAATCATGAGTTTATGAAATACAGTTAGATTCTATTCTTTTCACACTGTTTAAGACATGTTGAGACACTATTTAGTTGATATAAATTATTTTTAATCTTTATTTTAATTCTTTGATATCCCACAATTTAGTTGTCCACAACAATGAAGTATTAAGGAGAACTGATCTCAATTTAATTTTGAGGTCACACATTCAGGAATATCTGTAACTCAAGTGATACAAAAAATAATGACAATATATTATAGCAGTTTAAGCATGGCCTTTTGATTTCAGACAGTACGGTTTTCATTCTGACCTAGACTTCCCATTCCCTCCTCTACAATATTTGAATGTGTCAAACAACTATTGTGAGGAACACATAAGAAAATGTCTGAAGTCCTAAGAATATTTCCAGGCATGTAATAAATACATGCACATCAGTAGTTACTATTATTGTTATGCTTTCTGAAAGAGAACACTCAGTACTTCCTCACTGTGTCTCTTGGGCTTTGGAATCACACAACAAACCTCCAGGTCATCCAGCTTTTTGGTATAATAATCACCTGCTAATGTGTGGACCTGCCTTTCTGACTCAGTCTTTCACCCATAAAATCTCTTCTGTTGTGCTCTTGACCCTTTGGTATGCCAGTCATCATCAAACTGTCCTAGATCAGCAAATAATTTCTGTATGTTCTGCAGCGAGTCTGGTAACCACTTCTGGGTGATGCCTCCCAAAATGTGTCCAAGTCCTAATTTCCACTGTTTGCAATTGTGACTGGATTCAGAAGTAGGACCTTTGCAGAGGTGATTATCTCCCTCTTTGTGGTAGAGAGATTATCATGGACCATTCAGGTGGACCAACGACAAGTTTGCTAGTAGGAAAGAGGCAGAGAGAGATTCAGTTAAAGAAAAAAAGGCAACACGACCACAGAGGCGGAGTGATGTAGACACCAGTCAAGGCGTGTTGAAAGCCACCAGAATCTGAAAATGACAAGGAAGGATCCTCCTCTAGAGCCTGCCCAATGGTAACTTCAGAGCCATCAGCCATCATATCTCCTTTCTCTGTTCACCACCTCCCCGTCCTCCAGTTACCACCATGTACTCTGCTGCTATAAACTTCACTTTTGTGGATTCTACATCTAAATGAGATCAAATGGTATTGATCTCTCTATGCCTGGCTCATTTCACTTAACACAGTGTCCTCCAAATTCATTTATATTGCTGCAAATGACAGAATTCATTTTTAAGTCTTGTAGTCTTCCATTGTGTACCTTTGTACATTTAAAAATCTATTCATAAGTATTAGCATTCTATTGCACAGCACAGTGACTAACTAAAAGAGATTTTTTCTAATATTTTGAGGTGGTGGATATGCTAACTAGCTTAATTTGACTGTTTTGCATGTATGCATGTATTAAAACATCACATTGTATTTCACAAATGTATGCAATTATCATTTGTCCATTAAAAATAAAATAAAACTGTAAATGAAGAAAAAATAGTGAAAAAATAAATTTACATCATCCCCTCATTTGGGATAGTTATTACACCAGCCATAGCAACTAACAAGGTCTTCTCACTTCTTGCCCTAGGTGGACTCTAGTGGGAACCCGAGAACTCCATTCCCATGACAGTTCTCTCAAGTGCAAACCTTTTTTATTCTTAAGACCTAATATACCTCTCATCTTAGAAACATAGCATGTGTTCTATGTACTATTGTGTATCTAAATTTATTTGACTTCTAAAACCTTTACCTCTTCAGTATTTATACAAAAAGATTACACCTATCCTGTTCCTATTTATTACTGTTGTCCAATGAGTTTGTAGTCACTGGTCCTCATTTTCTGTGATCTTCAGCATGGAGATCAACATCTTTGTCTTGGTCCCTGCTCCTTTTATTCTATTACTTCTGCTTTTAACTTCTTTGTGGCTGACATATTCAACCCTCCTTGACCTTCCATTTCACCTTTATCACCTTCCTTTATCACCTCCATTGATCCTTTGACCAAAGATACAAGATGTTCATATACTTGACTTTGTTATCACCACCAACCATTGTGCTGCCTTCCAAATTTTGTTTATAGCTTTCTTCTTTGACTCTCACTAACCCTATTCCTCTGGCTCACTTGGAAGCAGTTTCCTGTCATCATCAAGGCTCTAAATGCTCAGTCTTCACAGCTGTCCTGTGTCTCCACTTCTCTTGGTAAGAATTTCTCATTGCACCATCCTCCATACCTCTGCTCTACTCTTTTGCAAAATACCAATCCTGGTGAGCCCAAATCCTAGTGATCTCCCCTGATGAACTTTAATAGCATAGTACCAGTCATCACTTCAAATTCACAACCACAATCTTCAACTACTACTCCAGGCTACTTGAAAATTCCCCACAGATTTCTTGTACGTTCTCTCTGTTCTTTTGTGAGAAAACTTCTCCAAAGGTCTTCCATACTTTTTTCCTTCCCTTATTTATATAGTCTTTCTTTTCCAGGCTGATGTCACTAATGTACTATTTGGTGCCAAACCCAAGGCTCACTCTCTAGTCTCAGCTTTTATCTCGTCATTGGACCTATTTACCACTCCTTTGTTTTTGAATCACCTTTCTTTTTTGGACATCATGTTCTCCATTACAGTTCTCTTTACAATACTGGCTGCTCCCTCTCCGCTGTTTGCTGTTTTTCTCCCTCTGAATATCACAGTGCTTTGGAGCATCATCCCAGATCATCTGTTTTTCTTAGTAGTCATCCCAGCCCTACACAATCTCACGCTTCACACAGCTGTTAAGTACCATTTTATGCTGATGGATTCCACATCTTTTTTTCTAGTCCAAGTTTCTCCATTGAGTTCCATATTCTTAATCCCACTGGATAATTGAACTGTTCATTTAGAGGTCCACCCATTTTCTCAAATTTAACATGGCTGTAACAATATCTGATAATTCTCAAAACCCTTATTAAAGCACACATATGTGCAAATAAAAAAGGATCTGCCATAATCTCAGTAAAGACAGTAGGAGCCAACCAGCTGCACACCCCTAAACCAGAGGGTGCATCCTTCATTTCTTGTCTATACTTGCCACCAGCCACTTTCTTGGATCAAACCATCAGCCTCCTTCCTAATCAATCTTCAAGTTCCCTCCTCTACACCCTTACCATTATGTCCTCAGCAGTGTTTAAAAGTGGGAATTAGATATTAGCCCCCCTCCTTATCATCCAGCTACTTCCCAGTGTGTGCTCTATATGATTTGATCTTTCTTCCTCCACCTCACTTTTACCATCAGTTCTGTCTGACTATGCTACTTTTGCTCTGGCTTGCTTTCTGTTCTGGACATGAACCAGTCTTGATCTCTCAAGGCCTTCCCACTTGCTACATTGTCTTTGGCCAAAGTTTCCACGGCCAGTAGTTTTCTCTCAATGGCCTAAAACAGTGCTTGATTTAAAGTAGTCACTTACTAGGTGATATGAATATAGTTTCATTCAGCCTATGAGAAGGAGAAAAATAAAACCTTGGGCTTTAAAATGACCCACTGTGAATAAATTAAGTTATTAAGTTAATCCATTCATATTGTTATGGTTTCAATGTGAGGTGTCCCCCAAAAGCTCAATGTGAGACAATGCAAGAAGGTATAGGGGTTAAATGATGGGGTTATGAGAGCCTTAACTCAATCAGTGTATTAATCCCCTAATAGGGATTAACTGAGGTGTTACTGTACACAGTTAGGGTGTGGCTGGAGGAGGTGGGTCATTGGGTTGGTGCCTTTAGAGTATATATCTTATCCCTGGCCAGTGGAGTGTCTCTCTCTGCTTCCTGGTACCATGTTTTCAGCAGCTTTCCTCCACCACACTCTTCTGCTATGATGTCTGCCTGGCCTCAGGTCCAGAGCAATGGAATTGGCCTTCTATGGACTAAGACCTATGAAACGGTGAGTCCCCAAATAAGCTTTTACTCCTCTCTGTTGTTATTGTCAGATGTTATGATCACAGCAGAGAAAAAAGCTGACTGAAACACATATCAATGTGTAGATATGGAAATTGAAGCCTAAGAAAGTTGAACAACTTGCTCCTAAAACATTTAGATATCAGATGGAAGATACAGTAAGAAATCAAGTCTTCTATGCTTCACTTGACACACTTTTCATTACAGTACGTGCCCAGGCCAATCCTGAGCATAGACTTGATTCCTGCTGTACAGCACAGGTTAATATTTGTTGAATCAAGCATAACTGAATACTGATAAATATTACTACCTCAGAAATTATAGTCTTATTTTATCAAAGATTCATTTCTGAAACATAGAAAAATTAAAACATAAATATGAGTACTTTTAAAGAAGAGCTTTCTTTTAAGAGAGAAAAAAATCAACTTTTATTGAGTTTTTCACTTGACTTTTGTTGTTCTGACACTTAGTTGTGTATGTGGGTGCTGGGGTTTGAACCCCTGCACTTGCGCATTCTGGGCAAGCCCTGTAACCACCAAGCCACTCTTCCAGCCCCTAAAGAAGAGCTTTTAACAAGACCTTAAGTAGCATTAATTTCTACACCTATTTATTTTCCAGAATTAGGTATTCATAGTTTTATTCATTTTTAGGGCTTATAGACTTGACTGAAAGAAATAAATGTGTAAAATGTATCTTTCCAAGTACAGAAAGAATATTTTGCTACTGATGTGATTTATTTACTTTTGTAAACACACGTTTCTCCTCGGGATCATATGCAGATCTTGAAAATTTGGGATTCTCAGAAATATACTCAGAAACAAACTAGAGGAAGTTCATTATTAATTTTGAACCTAAAGTGTAAATTCCACAAAAACATGGGACTATGCATTTTTTTTCTTCCATATCTCCAGTTCATCATTCCCACCAACTAATAAAAGTCTGTGTATTCAATAAATTAAACAATAAGCCTTTAAAGCGTTTAATTAAGAACCATCTGAGTGGAACCAGCCTAACTTCCTGTCAACAGATGAATAAATAAAGAAAATGTGATGCACTATACACAATGGAGTTTTACTTGACCATGAAGAAGACTGAGATTTTGTCATTTGCTGGTAAATGGATGGAGTGCATCATGCCAAGTAAAATAAGCCAGACTCCAAGATGCAAGGGTGGAGTGCTTTCTCTCTCATGTGGAAGCCATAGAGAAGTAAGTAGTAAAAGTGAAGTGGTCTCGTGAAAAAAGAAGGGAGAATAGTGGATAGAAGAAGATGATCCAAGAAAAGGGAAGAGGAATGGGAAGCAGAAGGAACTACAAAATAAAAGTGACCACATTATGGCATGTGCAGGCATGGATGCATCACTTTTATCCAAAACTATAAAGTATCAATTAGAAAACAATACATAAATAGAAGGAAGACCAGTTGAATAGATAAAGGGGTCCAGAGAAAGGGAAGAGGGAAGGGAAAGGGGAAGCACTGGGGATTGAAATAGAGAAAGTTATGTTCTACACATTTATAAAGATGTCAGAATGAACCCTACTATTAGAAAATCCTTCAGAGTGAAGAGAGCAAAGAACTCAGAACAAGTTTTGGTCATGAACTAACAGAATTGTATTGATTACTTGATATATATTTTTTCCAGTTCTGGGGACTGAACCCAGGCATTTTTTTCCCATTTTTAATTGGTTCAGATTTGTTCTATGTAACATTGGAATTCATTTTTATATAATTATAAATGCATCTAATATACTTTGCTCTAATTCAGTCCTCTATACTATCCTCTCCTCCTCCCTCCCCTTGTTCCTTTTCCTCTACTGAATCCAGGGATTTTAACAAAGGAGAAGAGGTAATATTTAAAGTTAGGAGAGAGATCATGAGAAGCACACACCAATGAGGGATGCTTAAGGGGTTCCAGGTAAAGAGAAGAATGTAAGTTTGGTACGTTAGCAGTTAGACAAAGGGCATTAAGAGACAGGCTGGATAACCTGGGCGAGGGCAATACCACATTGGTATTCCACAGCTGGGCAAATGCCCAGCAAAATAGGGAATGGATAGAAGTCAAAGTTCTAATAATGAGGAATCCCATAAGATAATTACAGGAATTAAGGGTGTAGATTAAGTTGGTAACAATGATAATGTGTGATTCATTATTGGAACTAAACATTCAGCAATTTCTAACATCTTAAAATTCTGACATTCTTATCTATCTCATATTTCCTTTTGTGCATATTTCTCCATAGTATTTCTCTTTCCAACCATATTGTCTCCATGGTGAATGCATCTGTTTCCACCTCAGGATCCCTTGCAGTGATTCTGCGTGAGCTTTCAAAAATAGATTTCAATTCTATGACCATAATTGAGGACTTCATCCTCAATACCCAGATTTGGTAATGTGAGCTATGGTACCTGAGCCTTGAGCAGGCAAGCCTGGACATCACTGATTGAGGAGGAGACCATGGTTCTGACCACTGGAAAGAAAAGTATCTCTCCTATGTGGACACTAGAGGAAGGACTTAAGGAGGAAAAGGGAATTGCCATGAAAGTAGGAGGGAGACCATTAGGGTAGAGGAAGAGCATGGGGAGGAAGGTGACAGGGGGAAGGAGGTATTGGGAAGTGAAATTGATCAAATGTTTTTATGCATTACAAATATGCTGAAATGAAAGCTACCATTTTGTGTAATTAAAATACACCAATGATTTTTTTAAAAGATAACAGAAAACAGCAATTTGTTCACAGCCAACCTGACAATTCTCCCTGGGACGTGTTCCCAGCCTCATTAACCCCAGTTCAGCGTTTCCCTCATGTTTAATCCTCTTTAACATCAAACCGTCATCCCACTTTTGTTCTTTGGGAAGAAATCATAATCTGCATGAGCCTTTTCACGCTCACTTTCCATTGTAAATATTTTTCACTGTTTATTAAAAACAACGGTGCCTCTCTTTTCTCCATGATGTTTTCTCTGTAGTTTGCAGGCTTAATTTTTTAGGAGAGCTTTAGATTTACGGATTTACTGAGCAGTTTAGGCACAGATCTATATGCTTACCCCACTCCAACCTCCTGTCCTGACAGTTTCTTCTACCATTCATATTTTGCATTAATGTAATATAGTTTTACACTACTGAATGAACATGAGATACTATTATTAATTCCAGTGCAGAGTTTACACTAAGATTCACACTGTGCTGTACAGGAAGATTTCCCGTCTTTCATAGTTTTCCATTTAACAAATACTAAACAAATGATTATGTCGTTAATTGCTTAAGTAAAGTGCACTAGAAATAAATATCTGTGATGCTTACATTGATTTGTTAATTTAGCATGTGAAGTTTTTGATTGTTTTCATTTTGTGACTATTCTAAAGGATTACATTCTATTAATATTGTGAATTTTTCTAAGTGAGAAGACTTTTTTATTCATTTACACACTTTTTCATTTCATTTTTTAAAAAGAAATTCCCATGCCTTTTTTACCTTCATTATTTTTTTCAGTTATAAGCCATAGTTTTCTCATAAGCTATAGTTATCATATTTGCATATATTATGAGTGAAATGGGGAAGAGACTTATTCAAAACTTCCTTCTGTATAAGTGCATCACTATATCATCCTAAATTCCTAAATTATTCATTCAGTTCTTTAGAATTTTCCCCATAAGTATATTCTATCAATATCTATCTCAAGATATCTTCAAATTCTATTTATTTTTTATTCAAAATCCAATGTTCATTTTCTCAAAAGAAGAAATACAAATGACCAACAAATAATATAAAAAATGTTCAGCATCATTACCAATTAGGGACATGCAAATTAAAACTACACTAAGATTTCATCTCACACCCATCAGAATGGAAGTTATCAAGAATACAAATAAAAATGAATACTGGAGAGGATATGGGGTGAAAAGAACACTTTTATACTGTTAGTAGGAATGGAAGTTAGTACAACCACTATGGAAAGCCAATGGAGGTTCCTCCAAAGACTTGGAATGGAATTTACTGTATGACCCAGCTATACCACTCATCAATGTTTATCCTGAAGAATGAAAGCCATCATACTGCAGTGACATATGCATGCCCATGTCTATAGCACTATGATGTACAACAACTGAACTATAGAACCAGCCTAGGTGTCCAATGTGGACAGAGAGATGAAGAAAATGTCGTCTATATACACAAGAGAGTTTTATCCAGCCATAAAGAAAAATGAAAGTATGTCATTTGCAGGAAAATTGATGGAACTAGAGACGATTAGGTAAAGTGAAATATGTAAATCTCAGAAGGTCAAGGATCAAGAAAAAGAAAGGGGGGGATCTTATAAAACTAACAGGGAGATCAGTAGAGAAAAGAGACCAAGGAGTGTGAGGTGGAGAGAGAGGGGAAAGTGCTAGGGAGTGACATTGACCAAATTATGTTGTTCTATTGTGTGCATGTGCAAATACATAACAACTTCCACTATTATGTACAACTATAATCCACCAATAAAAATTAAAAATAAAAAATTTTTAAAAATCTGGTGTATATGTATTTACCTACTAGTCCCAAGATGATTTCAAAAGTTATTATGATTCTATAGTATTATCTGCTTACAGACTACTAGTTCTCTTTTTTCTAGATTGAGAAATTGTGCTTGTTCCAAATTCAGTTTTTATAATATTGCTATTACAAATGTCTTACCTTAGTATCAGCTTATTGTCCTGTTAAACTGATTCTTTCTCCATCTGGAAAAGCCCTTGTCTCTGTTTTCTGCTTATGTCAAAACTTTACATTGAAGATGAATTTTTTTTGAATAATGCAAATAACATTTTCCCCTCAGTTACCCAGCTTCTATCAAACTGCTGATATGAATTAGAGAATGAATTCCTGGGTGGAAAGCAACTGCTCAAAGGAAACGGAGTCAAGCTAGGAGGACCTAGAAGAAGATAGACTCACTAAGGCAGATAGGTGGGGATTTAACACTATGCAGAAAAAATGAAGAACTAATCAGATAAAGTTGCACATTGCACTTTTCAGTGGAAGAAAAAATTGTGTGAAAGGAGTCTGCAGTGAAGACAACTAAACAGCCCAGCTGCTCACCTGGAAATTTATTTATTCATGTGAAGAAAGGGAATTTTTCGCTAAAAATGTATGTAAGAAAGCACTTTCTCTTAAGGGGATCCCCACAGTGTTCAATATTTACTTGTATTAATAAATAAAGTAGTTTGAAAAGAGAAATACCCACAATTGCTCCAATAGTACAGTTATTACTAGATAAAGAGAAGAGTGGGCATTATCTAACTAGAACAAACATAATAACAAATTGTCATAAAATTAGAACTACAACTGCCTTGTACACACTATGTCTCTATTTTCCAAGATATTATAGGACAGCCAGAAAATGAAGTGGTAATGTGAGAAAGTAATTGAAAAAGGCTATATGAAAAAATATCAAAATATCATTTTCCTGCATTTCCTGAAAATATGGATAAACAGGGTGATTCCTTGTGCGGTGCGGAGCAGTCCTATGCTTGTAGGATGCTGAGCAGCATCCCTGATCCACCCACTAGGTGCCAGTAGCATCCCTGCTCCCCAAAGATGACAACAAAATGTCCCCAGACATTGCCAAATGTTCCCTCAGATGGCGGCAGCGGGATTGCTCAAAGACGGAGGACATTGC